>VDFB02144395.1:0-69534 GCA_007258455.2 Sequoia sempervirens
ACTTTTAATCTGACCGTCGGATCTTCAATGATAATACCTTTTCGGAAATCTCTCGAAAAGACGATTTTCTACAAAGTAGGCCTTTGGTGGACTACTTTGGCATTTTCGCAAATTTTCAGGCCCATCCGGGATCATTTGGTGCCTCAAACTGAGCTCGGAAGGTTTTTCAGGTCAAAAAGCAGAAATTGGAACTTGAATAACTTTCAAGTCATGAATGATCTTGACTTGATTCTTTCACCAGACTGTGTATTTTTCCATCTTGAACCTTCCCATAAATTTCTGTCTTCCCACGACTTCAAATGCAAACCTGCTAAAAATAGCAGTTGAGCAGAAAAAGCAGAAAAGTAGTTCTGAAAGTTGGAAACTCTTATTCGACGAAAAGGGTATCCAGAAATACAAGAACATCTACAAAAAGAAAACAACGGGAACAAAAATGGAAATCATCTTTTGGGTGATGCAAGATTGCCCTCACACCACTGGATGCTCCTGCATCAATCACCAACCCACTGGCCAACATAGTCCAGCAAATCTGAGAGTACAGAGCTCAATAAAACCCCCACTCAATCTTTATAGGAGTAGCTACCAAAAAAGAAAAGAAAACCCCTTCCTCCAAAGCCACAACACTCTTACACCCTCTAGGACCACCTTAATAGGACAAGCATCCACCTCAATAGGATCTTTGAAAGAGGGTAACAAAATAGAGGACTTCCCATCAAAGACACAATAGTCAACCCCACCTCAACAGGAGACTCCACTTCAATAGAAGTGGCCTTCACCTCCATAGAAGACACTTACTGAAGATCCTAACAGAAATCCAACACTCTAGAAGAAAGGGAAAACTAAGAAATCAAAGGTAGCATAGGAGAAAGGAGAAAGATCCCCTTAGGCAAAAAATTCATCTGAGAAAAAAGATATAACTTTATACATACCCTAGACAATAACAAAAATTCAGAAACAGGGGCAAAATAGGCTCCCATTCACTCCAAGAAAGATAAGGGCATGAAAAAACATAGCCTATCCATTAAACCAAAGTATGGGAGCAACCTAGAGAAAGTATTCTCCAAGAGAAAGACAACCCCCATTGAAAATAAAAATGTCTCATACCATAGTGGGTTCAAAAACTCATGGTCAACTAACAACACCATCTCAACAACAGAACAAATGTTGGTAGGAACACCTTCCACAACCAAGTAAACACCCACATCAACAACATGAAGGGAAAATTATCACTCCATCATAGTCTCAATAGTAAAATAGTCATTAAGAACAACCCTCTTAAGACCTGAACAACCCATGACCTCCTCAAACGACTAGGGGAGCTACATAGAGTCAGCACAGGAGGAGGAAGGAAACAACCCACTACCCTTTTTGAAAATAAACCCTTGAAAGATAAAAATAACACATTAAACAAGCACTAGGGGAAATCCAATAGCTAGAAATGGACCCAAAAAAGAGCACCAAAACCCATGAGGAAAAAGGAGCTTTCAAAGGTGCCCAAACAACTAGCAGAAGCAAAAAACTACAACACAATAGGCTAGAAACCAACACTAGAAGAAAAGAGGAACACTGCGATAGCCTAATAGGGTGACATCAACAATAAACCCTACAAAAAAACTTCCAAGAAATCTAGTGACAGCAGCCAACACCACCCCACCACATCCTAGCAGGCTAACAACAAGAGCCAACCCAACAACAAGAAAACTTTTGTATCCCAATAGGCCAACAATGACACCTAGCCCAACAACAAAAAATGATCCACCTCTTCTGAATCTTCTCCTTCTTCTCTAGTATTAGCCCTTAATTTCAAATTTATCCCCCCACTCCTCTTCCTGCTCCCTCTCTACTCCATGAAACAAGACATATTACATTAAAATTTAAAGTTAATCTTCCTTTTGTTATAGATTTTCATGATTTTTATACTAGTTTAAAATAGTTTTTATTTGGTTTTACTAAGAAAACCCCAAAATTTCCCTCTACTTTATCCACACGCTTCATACAAATCCCCTAATATATATCCATCCATTTCTCATCATTTCCTTTTCCATTTTTCTTTCCTTTTCACTCCTCATCCCCTCATTGTCACCCTTTGATGCATATAATGTATGCTCTTAAGGTTTTTCTGACATTTTCCTTCTATATTTCCTTATCATTTGGAAAACCCTTGTGATGTACCTATTACATCATATACTTATATAATTGCACATGTTATTTTAAATTGTTATAATATTTTTGGTTATTTTAGGTATTTTTTTATTGTTTATAACACATGAATATTATATAATGCACACTAGTATTATAATGCATTCTCCTTATGCATTCTATAGTTAAAAATATGAAAACTATATGTATTAGTATTATAACAATAATCCTAATGGTTGGACATTAATTTCGGGCTTTGAAATCAATATTTTAGAAATAATATAACATGTTTGAACTTTCCTCTAATCATGTTTTCATTTTTGAAAATAAAACCCTACAAAACCATTACCAATATGTATGATATAATTCATGGCTCTCTAAATATATAATTTTTATTTGGATTGAAAAAATTATGGTATTGAGACAATGGGAAAGGGAAACCTTTGGAGATTTCACACCTTTCCAAAAATGGTTTGGGAGGTTTTGAGAATGGAATAGATGAATGCAAGGATGGAATGGAGATTCATGGTTTTGTACAAGGTATGGGATTGACTTACAACCTAAAAGGTGAGCCAACCTACACTGGACCAAATCTAGAAATTACCTAACTAAGAAATGCAATGGTATAACTATCCTAATGATGCAAATTACCACTTTACTAGAGAAACATTAGATCTAGAATATCACAAACGAAATCAAACACCAAAAATTAAAAGGGAGGGATATTGTGCACCTATGGTATACATTTCAAAAGAAATTGTCAAGATGCTAGTGTTGGGAGCACCACTATCCTACTAGGGTTTTTTGGGATCTATTTTTGTAGTCCTCTGATGTTAAATATGTGTTTCTATTTCTCACTTGCAACTATCCATATCACTTCCTGGTATTTCTAAAATTGACTTTATGGGTATGTCCAGAATCATCTTGGAAAAAACAAGCCCTTAAGTGGCAAAAAATTCAGAAAAATCAAAGTTAGGAAACTTGATGCAAAAATTTTAATAAGCTATCTATATTATTTCAAAAATATGTAAGAATAGAATCTATAGAAAATTGAATGTAGTTTCTAAACTACTAGGTTTTTTTAAAAATCTATTTGGTGAAATTTTGAAATTTCAATGTAGTAGTACTTAAATTTCAAGGAAAAAATAAGAAGTAGGTGTCTATCTCACCACCCTAACCACAATAAAATGATAATATGTTTTTATAATATTTTAGATATAAGTAGAGGACTCATATCGATGTAATGCATATTTTTTTGTAATTTTTTCCAAGTAAATAATTAATTATGAATTTTTTATTACAACTTTTAAAAAATATAAAAACTCGTATGTCTGACCACCTTAACTTTGTGAAAACTTCATGAAATTATTTTTTTTTAATCCTATAGTATGTGAAACATATAATGTGATACATGTTTCAGATTGATAAAATGTGGTACCATTCAAAAGCTATAAATGTTTTTCAATCATCCTATCAATCAGGACTTTAGTCGTAATTCAAATAGAAAATGAATAATAATAATTTATTAAATTCAAAGTAAAGCATAATTTATATTGGTGGAAAATTGAGAATCTCCTTTAAAAACCCTTTTCATTTCATCAATTTTGGGTAAAAAAAGTCATCAGCCACATACTGTACACATACCCATCATATTGCCACTTTTTGGCCCATCATGATCTTGCACATACCCTTATGTGGGTTGTCAAGGACTAGGGTTTTGAATGCAACAACAAACAAAGTGTCTTCAAATTTCTTTTGATCCCCCTTAACCTGTAACTTGCACATTCACAAAGAGGAAAATGTTGTGCCATTTTAGGGGTTTGCCTCAATCAAAACCCATGTTATTGTTTCCACTTCCTCAATGGAAATTTCATTGATAAATTGATAAAGGAAAGGAATGAAATGATGAATGAACCATCTATTAAAAATCACCACCCTTAAATGGATTTCTTGAAGAACTAAATTCACACACATCAGTTCAAGGATATTGGATCTTGATTGGTATATTTTCTTGAATGCTTGAGTTCTTGAAGACCTACAACAATATTAGCCTTCATAAAGAAACATGAGCACACATAAACTTGGACATGATGTTATATCTTTAATTGGTTTAATAATGTTCAGAAATACAAATATTGAATGCTCCTTATAATTGTATTTTATCATGAATGCATACTAGATTTGAAATGATGCAATAACTAGGTATTTATAGGAATTTATTCAATTTCCCAAAAATTCAATTTTGACAGCTGACTTTAAGTATTTAAATTTCAAATAATAAAGTGTCACAACTGACATATTTTAATTTGGAGCCAAAATAGGGAACATAGGCACACTAGGCACTAGTTTCCTAGCCCTATT
Source organism: Sequoia sempervirens (assembly GCA_007258455.2). Taxonomy (NCBI): domain Eukaryota; kingdom Viridiplantae; phylum Streptophyta; class Pinopsida; order Cupressales; family Cupressaceae; genus Sequoia; species Sequoia sempervirens. The sequence goes on from VDFB02144395.1 coordinate 4,501, forward strand.
TTTGAAATTTTTAAAAGTCGAGGATAAAGTATTAAATGAGAAAATTTATTTTATGCTTACAATTTTTTGTAAAATATTTAAAATAAGCTTTAGAATACATAATTTAGGAATTTGAATGCTTAGTTAGGTCTAATAACTTCAAGAGGAGAAAAACATAGTGTGAATTTTTCATGGGTGAGAATTTATGATATTTAGCCCCCACTTTAGTGAGAGTATTAACTTACACTCATACTTACACTAAAGTAGAGAAATATATGTCAAGAGCGGTCCAATTGTACAAATGTTGAAGAGATAGGATGACTAAGGATCAAGGAGGTGGCCAAGCCCACAAGATCCAAGATCCCATGACAAACCAACATAGGCGTAAATTAACACACATGCATTATGCATAGCAAGACAAGATACACAAACATACAATGTCAAATTAAATGCAAAGAAAAAGGAAAAGGGGGGTATGGGCTAATAAGTTGTATTATGGTAGTGGCCATATAGAAACATTTATGACTCACACAATAGTAAATTCTAACATTTTCTAGGTCCAACATAAACAAGGAAGAAACACATAGTAGAGTAAAGTCAGATATTCACAAGGTGAGCCCCAAAAATAGGTAAAAAAAATGAGAAACACACTAGGTCTACAAGGTGTGCTCATAACCATACAAAGAGTTATACTCCTTGATAACCTTGATAAAGTGCTACAAAAAATGATAAAATCACCAAGTTCAACCCCTTTAAACAAACTGATGCCAAATATTTCCACATGGATGGCAAGCTATATTATGCCAAGTTCCATGAAAATAATTGTTTTGAATATAGCTAGCAGGCTATATTATGCTACGTTTCATAAAAATAAAAAGGTTGCTCATGGCTAGAAAGTTGTATTATGCTAGGTTCCATGAAATGTATCATAAAAGACAATGTCCAAACCTCAAGGGATGTTGTAAGATCATCTCTTTCAAAGAGACTAGTAAATATGTTGGGTTTTCAAGCAACTAAGCTTCGCAGTGCATACCTAGGTATCCCTTTCTTTACAAGGGAAAATAAACTCTAGTATTGGCATAAGGTTTTAGATAGAACAAAGTCCAAAATATTATCTTGGAAGGTAAGGTGGTTATCTTTCTTTGGCCATATCCTCCTGATAAAGTCAGTGTTAGCAGCTATTCCCAACTACTTTATGGTTGTGCTTAAGACTCCAAAAGGCATAGTGCAGTAAATTGAATATCTTATTAAGAATTTTTTGTGGAGAGGAAATATGGATGAGAAAAAAAAATTATCCCTTTGATTTCCTTGGAAAATATGTGTACAAATAAAAATAGTGGAGTAGGCATACATAATTTTTTTGCAAGAAATTTAGTGTTGGGAGCTAAACTAGTTTGACGCATGTATCAAAAGCCAAGTCTGAGGTGGTGTTCTATAATGCAAGCTAAATATTTGGGTTATGAGAATCTAGTTATAATTTTAACCATTTCAAATCCATTTGTTGGTTCAATGATGTGGAACTTTCTAGTAACTTATACGTAGGTAATTATTCCATATCTAACCCAAGAGGTTCATAATGGGGAAAGTGTGCTTTTCTGGAAGGACTCATGGAATAGATTTCCTCCATTGGCTTCAATTCAGGATTTAATTCTAGTTGAGCAAGTGTCATTAGCTTTATGGGGCAGCAAGCTAAAGGATTATGTTGACAACATTGAACCTATTTCAGGGAAAGTTGTTTGGAAAGATTTGATGTCTCCACTTTTAACCCCTAATTAGAGAAGTGTGTTGCATAAATCCTTACAAGAGAGGATTGTTTTCTTGTCAGGAGGATCAAATAAACTAATTTGGGTGCCTTATAAGGATGGGAATTACATAGTTAAGCGGGGTTATTATAAGTCTCTTACAACAATTGTGGCTCAATCTCAATCACATAGAGCATACTCCTTTTGCTGGAATTAAATGGTTTTACCTAAGGAAGGAAATTTTGCATGGATTTCACTTTGCAAAATAATATTAACAAGTGATAGATTGAGTAAGCTAGGCCTTGTGGAACCATTCAATTGTTTTTTTTGTCAAGAAGTTAACAAAATTATAGATCATTTATTTGTGGAATGTGTATGGGCACAAGAATGCTAGAAATTTATCAAAGTTAAACTAAATGTTTCTTTTCCAATGCCATCCTCCTTATGGGATTTGTTTACTACCTGGACCGTATTGTTTAAAACATCCTTTTTTGCATGTATATGTAGAGTTGCTCCTGCTCTTGTAGTCTATTATTTGTGGTGGGAAAGAAACAAATGAATCTTTAGACAACAAACCCATTCAATTATGCAAATTACAAACAAGATCGAACATTCAATCTATGAGGTAGTTAATGCTTTTTTCCAAATCCATAAGATTGTTTCTTCAGTGTTTATGAATTGGGATAATTGGCTTCTTCAAAACTATGAATCTATACCTTTTCCTTTCAAAGGTTCTCAAATTATTGCCCCACAATTAAAAATCAATAGAAGTAAGATCCAATGGAAACTTTTGTCAAAATATTTCTTTAAACTTAATTTTGATGGTTCTTCACGGGGCAATCTAGGTTTTTCGGGTGCAGGAGTAGTCATCAGGGACTGGAAAGGTTCTCTCCTAGTAGGTAAAGTAGTTAATTTTCTAAATTGCACTAATAACATTGCAAAGGGTTTAGCACTACTCCATGGTCTACTATTAGCAAAATCCATGGATATTCATAAATTTCATATTGAAGTTGATTCTTTGATTGTAATAAATGCTTGCAAGAAAGAGCCATACACAATTCGAGGTTATGTTATATTTTGGATAAAGCTTGGAAAATACCATACACTTTTTTTTAAGTCCAAATCTCACACACATATAGAGAGGGCAATAAAATGGCTAATATGGTTGCAAATATGGGATGTGATGGATAGAATTTTGAGGTAGTAGGGAATCAGGAGATAGAAAATCATTTTCCTTAGTTGTTAGAGCATGCAATTGAGGATGGAAATCAAAATTGATTTTAAATTTCATACCCCCACGTACATGCTTAGGGATAAGTGGAAGGGAAGATGGGTGTGATGTGTGGAAAAACTTGCTTAGTTGGCTTAACAACTAGGTTGGGAGATGTTGAATCAATTCGTATGAGGTGTCTAGTTTGTTTTAATGGTACAGTTGGTTGTCAGAAATGTTGATGCATGTTTAATGATCACATTGCTCTTGTCATCAGAGTGTTGACAGATTTGAAAGGAACACTTCTAGAGATGATTATGGAACCCACATCTAATAACAAACATGTGTTGCTAGAATCAAGTTTCGCACAAGCTAACACAAGTTAATCCTATAGTGTTTTTATTAGGCTTACCTTCTTATTATAACAAAACATTCCCCTTTAATTGCAACAAATATATGCACATGGTTTTATTGGTTATAAAGGGAGGTGGTTGATATGTGGCATATATATGAAGGCTTGCTTAATGTGTCATTCTGTGAAATCGTTTGTGCATGGAGAACTAGTAGCATGGCTTTCAAACCTGGAATTGCAAAGTGAATATTTTAGTATAGCCATAGGAGTTTCCCTTTGAGGTATATCTTTGCCATGACTATCTAAAGTTAGTTTTTAACTTGACTTTCCCTAGGGTTGAGGAAGTTGTTCACACAGTTCTTGGCATGGAGGTGACAAGCCCACGTGCAAGAAGAATTAATTTTCCATATCAAGTGCTCTTTGTTTTCCTTTCAAACATTATGGATTTGTTGCAGTCTTATCAGGAGTTAGTACTTATAGAAGAGTAGTTTTTCAAGACCCAATTACTTCAAAACAATGCTATGTTAATTGCAATACAAAATTAGAATATCTTTGCTAGAGATGGGGACATAGGAGGTTTGTTGCAAAGGGATTTTATTAGACATCGCCATGGGTTCAAGGAGATTTATGAGTCTATCAGATTGGCCTTGTAATACAAAAGTGATAGTAGGTTGTTGAATGCATTAAGGAATAATTTTCAGAGGGTTTGTGTGAATATGGATATGGCCATAAAAGAAAAATACTATGCAATCTCTTTCCTCAACATTCATACTCCTCATTCTCCCATAAAATTTGTTGGGATTAAAGGTTGAGGGAATTCCTCTAGTTTGAACGTGGGTCAAGTGGAAGAGGAGGTTTCCAGTGGAAATGTAGAAAATGTAAACATATGAGGAATGGGATTGATAGCTCACCCATGGCTGGCTTGGGGCAAATAGATAGCAAGTGCCTCGGTTGAAGGCCATGGCTCTTGTGTGTGTGGGTTGCATGACCATTGTGCTCTAGTTGTAGAAGATGATCTTGTTGCTCATTACATTCAAGTTCTAGAGAATGCAAAGGTTCAAGATGAAAACTTACTGTAGGTGCTTCAAATGGAAGAAGAACAAGAATGTTAACAAGTAGAATTTTTTGGTTTTTGCATAATACCTGGGTTTACTGGAATGATAATCGATGGGTATACATAATGGGTTCATTTTTTTGAAATATTATGAATAGTATTAGGGAAAATTATATGACTTTTGTGTTTCCTTGTGCATTGTATTGTTGTTTCTATGAATTGTTAGGGGAAAATTATGGATTTTGAAAATTTAGATCTATAATCTTATGTGTAAACTTATTTTATTATAAATATAAATATATAGAATTTTTTCCTTTTCTTAAAGAAAGACACCACCACAAATGGAAAATTTATTATAATCAAAGGACCTTTTCTTAATGCATGAAAGGTCACACCTCAAGGAATATCACACTGGATATCACCACTAAGAGAGGACTAGCCAAGGAATAAAAGATTCACATCTTAGGAAATAATAAGCAAAGCATTACAACCAAGAGGAATGCCATATGCCAAGAAAGTCACACTCTTAGGGGACATTAAGCCTAATATTACCACAAAGAAGAAACCAACATAAATCAAGAAAGACACACTTTGACAAACAAAGTCAAACTTCCTAGGAGATGTATGCTATCTTAACTAAGAAGGGACAATGAGAAGGGGACCATATTCCTACCCTTAAAATGTTAGTGTACTTGCTACACTAATGTTTTAAGGAGAAATAGACGGATCCTTCGCTAGAGGGAATTATCCTAACATAGGGCTGCTTAACCCTTTTTCCCCCAAGTGTAGAGGCAAAGGTGAGTCTGAATTTATGATATACTACCCCTTTGAAAAATAATATATGATTATATAAATCCAAGTTTATGTTAAAAGGCTCAAGAAAACTAAGAGGGAGGGTGAATCAATTGTCACCAAATTTAATTCTCAAAACTTCAAACACTTATCAACTTTACAACCACAATATTCTGTTATTAAGTATGAACATGAAATGTAGATAACAAAAAGTAAAATTAACACAATGAACACCAGATTTTATGTGGAAAACCCAATAAAGGAAACAAAATGATGAGGATTAACTCACAATATAAAGTGATAGAAAAACCAAATATAAGAGGCTCACTACCTAGAATAGGACTCACTATCCAGATAAAAAGGCTCACTACCTACAGAAAAGGACTCACTATCCAGATACAAAGGCTCACTACCTATAGAAAAGGACTCACTATCCAACAAGGAGGCTCACTGCAGAAATATTCAACTCACTACTTTCAAAAATCTAACACAATAAAGTATTGTTGCCTCAACTCACTTTCACACAACTCTACTCTTCACTTGTGGCTTAATTTTTTACTTTGCATCATGCAATCCTTTGCATCTCGAATTGCATTTATACCATCTTCAACCTTATAAACATTCTCCAAGGTTGGCCACATACACTTATTTCATAAATTCAAACTAGGTCGGAAACTCAACATTATTGCGGTGGAAAACAATGAGAGTGGACCAATTAAACACTTAACCAAGACCAAAAGAAACATCTCATATCAACCAGACACTTAATTAAATTTTAAATTATTTGTATGAAGTGTAAACACTAGGTCAGCCAAACCTAATGAAAACATAAATGGACATTGAAGTACATGCTTTCCAACAAGAAGGTAATATGCAGATGACATAACATACTTCATCATGCATGAGAACACATATTAGATACTCCTAAATACATCTAAAATAGGTGTAACAACCTTTGAACACATAACTCTTTCCAACAATCCATCTAGACTATGCAATCCCACACAACAACTTTGAAGCTTATCTTCCGCAACACCAAAACTCAAACATATCTACCAAAACCTAGAAAACATAATTACAAGACATATTCTAGATCTACAAGACCTGAAACAAAATAGCGAAGGACTATGGAGAATAAAAATTTCTCCTAGTCCACAGATAATCAACTCTGCCAAAACAGTTCATACACCGATGAACACAACTTTCACCTTTTATCAAATCAATAGCCAAAAATTAGGAGATATGACCAATAAAAAACATTCAAATCCACATGAGCATAGGATCAACATAGAAGAAACACTAAGCACATACCAAAGCACATTATGAACACATACATAACTTTGACTTCATTCTTTATTAATTTTCTCAAAATCACTTGGTAACTTATCATTTCAACACATCTACAACGTGATGAGGATAGCTCCATGTACTCACTACATCTCAACAGTGTCTCAACTATACATGCACAATCTGCAACATACTGAACTATGTTGACATTAATGACAACATTAAGGACAACACCACCAAACTTTCTCATGCTTGCAACAATCTCCCCCTTTGTCATTGATGCCAACACATTATGTGAAAAAACATCAAAGACCACATTCTCTTTTAAACAACCTACAAAATATTCTTGGAGAACACCTTCTCTTTATATTTTACTATTTTTTAGAAGACTCTCTCGCCCTCTTTGACATCAATGTAAAATATCAAAAACTTTGATCACTCCCTCTTAGGAGTGCACCCATTCAGCTCATATTGCAATAGTGAAAACTTTCTACTCCCCCTGCAGAGTAGACCCATTCATCAGTCCAAATAAATGAAGAATTTGTGAATCCACTGAAATGATGCACATTTATGCACACCTAGTTTGGAGGGCCAATGACCCCCAAACTCTCCCTAAGATACTCAAAGGTATCCTTCGGTAGAGCCTTAGTGAGTATATTTGCAATCTATTCCTTTGTTGACACATACTCCAGCTTGACATTATTTTTCAACACCTTCTCTCTCATGAACCGATATCTAATAAATATGTGTTTTGTTCTTGAATGCATTACTAGATTCTTTAAAATGTTTATAGCACTTGAATTTTCATAGAAATAGGAATACGCTCATCACATACCACTCCAATATCTTTCAGCTTTTGCTTCATCCACAAAACCTATGTGCATCAGAATGTTGTAGCAATATACTCCTCTTCTACAATGGATAAAGAAACTAAGTCATGTTTCTTACTCAACCAAGAGACCAATTTACCACCAAGAAAGAAAGCACCTCCACTAGTACTCTTTCGTTCATCCAGAAAACCAGCCCAACCTACATTGGTATAAGCACTCAAAGTGAAATCAACATCCTTAGGATACCATAAAGCATAATCTAACATACCTTTAAGATATCTAAATATCCCCTTTATAGTTGTAACATGTGCCTCTTTAGGATCTACTGGAAATCAGGAAACTAAACATACTACATGCATGATATCTAGTTTGGTAGCAGTAAGATACAACAATCCACCAATCATAGATATGTATTTGCTCTGATCACTTTTAGCAAATTCATCATCTTTACTTAGCTTACATCTAGTCACCATAGGAGTACTAACTAGTTTGGAGTCATCCATTCCAAACTTTTTTAACAACTCTTTTACATACTTGGATTGTGAAATGAACATCCCTTTATCAATTTGATTTACTTGAAGACCAAGAAAGAAATTCAACTCACCAATCATAGACATTTCAAATTCTTTTTGCATTTCCTCTACAAATCTCTTACAAATACTTTCATTTCCTCTAAAGATGATATCATTAACATATACTACTACTATCAACATTTTGTTACCTTGCACTTTGAAGTAGAGATTGTTGTTAGCAAATCCTCTATTGAATCCCTATTGTGTTAGGTATCTATCTAATATTGCATGCCATGCTCTAGGAGCTTATTTCAATCTATACAATTCCTTCTTTAATTTACAAACCATATCTAGTTTGTCTGACAACTAAAATCCTTCAGGTTGTTCTGTGTATACTTATTCTTCCAATTCACCATTCAAAAATGCATACTTGACATCCATCTAATATACTTTGAAATCCTTGTGGGTAGAAAATTCCAAAAACATCATAATAGATTTCATTCTAGCCATAGGGGAAAATGTCTCTTCAAAGTATATGCCTTCAACTTGTGAGTATCCCTTGCATACAAGTCTTGCTTTGTTTCTTATAACTTCACCATTTTCATTCAGCTTATTTTTTAACACCCACTTTGAACCAATTGCATTCTTATTCATAGGTCTAGGAACCAATTCCCATGTCTAATTCTTCTCTATTTGCTACAACTATTCTTTCATAGCTCTAACCCAAATTTCATCTTCACATGTTTCACATATAGATTTAGGTTTATTTTAGAAAGTAAGCACAAATTTACCTCAACAACTACTTTATATCTTGTCTTCACACCTTCACTCTTATCTCCAATTATTTGTTTTTTTGGATGATTCTTCTGGACATACTTAGGAGTCTTACCAACAAGTTCTGGAGTTTCTTCTTCTTCTTCAATATGTTCTTCTTCTTCATCATCCTTATTCTCTTTAGGTACTTGTCCCTAGATAGGATCATCAAGTTCAACTTCACTTAACTCAATAGGTCTATGCATGTCCTCGCCAACTTTCACATTATCACTCTCAATGATCTTCCTCAATCTTTTATTAAGGCATTTATATGCTTTGTTGGTAGCTAAATATCCAATGAGAATCCCTTCATCACATCTAGCATCAAGCTTTCCAATAATTTCATCATCTCTTTTAATATAACACCTGCTTCCAAACACCTTAAAGTATTTCATAGTAGGAACCTTACCAGTCCAAAAATCATAAGGTGTTTTTGTGAACTCTATTAAGAACATAAACAGTAGTGTGTATTGCCTCTCTCTAGTACACATTAGGCACATTTTCTTCTTTAAACATGGTTCTTTCAGTTTCCTACATATTTTGATTCTTTCTCTCAACCACTTTATTCTACTAAGGGGTTCTCGGACAAAAGAAGTGTCTCTTTATGCCATGCTCTTCACAAAATGTATTAAACTCACTATAAGTGAATTCTTCACCTCTATTAGATCTCAAACATTTGATTCTTAGGTTCACTTCATTTTCTACTCTTGCTTTGAACACTTTAAACATATCTAGAGCCTGAGTCTTTTCTCTAAGAAAAGCAACCCATGTCATTCGAGAATAATCATAAATAAGGAGCATGAAATACCTGTCACCATTTAGGCTTCGTGTTCTAGTAGGACCATAGAGGTCTATATGAATTATTACAAACATTTTTTTAGTAGTTTTCTCTTTTCCTTTCAAACTGCATCTTGTTTGTTTCCCTAGCTGACAGCTTCTGCAAATACTATTAGCAAGATTTATGATTTTAGGTAGACCTTAGACAACATATTTTGAAGTAATCTTGACCAGATTATCAAAGTTTACATGTCCCATTCTTCAGTACCACAACCAACTTTCATTAACCTAAGATACAAGGCACTGACCATCGACACCCTTAAGTTGATAGATATTTCCATGATTTCTCCTTCCTGCAACAACCATAGCTCCGTATCCTTTTGTGATCTCACACATATTATCCTAAAACACAAATTTAAAACCTTTTCTACACATTTTTCCAACACTCAAAAGGTTATGCCTTAGACCCTTTACATAATATACATCACCAATGTTGTGTATTCCATCCAAACTAATTGTACCTTCCCAACAATCTTTGCTCCTGAATCATCACCAAACATCACCAAACCACCATCATACTTTTCAAGTTTAGTAAAATTACATTTATCTCTAGTCATGTGATTAGAACATCAACTATCAATCACCCAATAGTCCTCATCATGTCTAGCATGAAATGCGGCGACCAAAGTACCTTCCATATCATCCTTCTTGTTCTCTGAGTCACTTCTTGCACATTTTCTAGAGTTAGCAGACAAAAAAATACTCTTCAAAGCTAAGAAAAAACATTCACTATCATCATTCTCATAATTAGATTCATCATCAGATATTCCAGCTTCTTCTCTAACATAGTACAACTTTTTATATTTCTTCTCCTTTCTATCTTTATGATCTCTATTCTTCTTATATATGTACAAAACTTTCTATTTGGACATCTTGAAGCATAATGACCAATATTACCATAGCTAAAACATTTAAAGGGAAACATACATTTATACTTATTGGTACCTTTCTTCAATTTCCTTGTAAAGTTCACTTCCAACCCATCTAAACTATCACTATCTAGATAATCTTCAATATTTGTTGCTTTAAATGTTGTTTCTATCTTTTCCTCTTTCTTTCCAAACTTTCTCATCTCAAATGCAGTCAACGTGCCAAATAGCTCTTTGAAAACATTCTAATAGAGTCATTAGAATATTCTCAATTATATCTTCATCATTCAGAGTACCCCCTTGATTTCTAACTTCATTTCCTGCCAAATCAATCCTCTAAAAATAGCTTGCAATTTTCATATTCGCATATCTACACTTTGCCATTAGCTTCTTTGTAAATTTCACTCTGTCATTTCCTTCATAAAGATCTTCTAGTTCTTTTTCCAAACTTCATAAGCAATGCCTAGAGAGATAACTTTTGTTCACTCAGTCTTGGATAAAGCACTGTAAATAGCATACCTCATTTTTCATTCTCCTCATAAGAGAAAACCTCATCTACAGTAGTAGGACCACTCGTCAGAGCAACATAATTCCTCTCAATAGCCTTACAGGTCTTGTAACCAAGAGAGATAATATATCCTCTCATATGCACTTTCCAGTCACTGTAATCAAATCCATCAAACATAGAGATCACCAACATACTCAACTGTGTTGACATCAATGAAAACATTAATGACAACATGACCAAACTTGCTCATACTTGCACTAGTTTATACCCTCATGAATGGAAATGATTATGTTGAGATAATACAACTACCACATGGAATGGAGAAAATAACAATGAATTCTAATTAAATATATGCTCAATTTGATCCAAATAATGATCAAATTCTCTTAATTTCTTTTATAAATCATGACAATCATTTGTATGATGTCCAAATATTTTATGATCTGCACAGTAAGGTCCGTTGACAAGTGTCCTTTTGCATATTAGTTCTTCACCAAAATTTAGGTGGAAATTTAATTAAACCCAAGTATAGAATTGTAGTGGATGCATGCTTAGTCTTGGATTCATGATATAGGGAATTTAATTGCTTGAGAGGATCATGGGCTTTGTGTTTCTTACTTGGTTGACCAACTTTTTGGGATGAAGGTGAATGATCTTGGTAAAAAAGACCTTTGGTATCTTCAGATGGTATTTATTCTAAAAGAGAATGGAATTCATGTTCTTTCCTAATGTCGCATCCTTGTTCGCTCAAAATCCTAAAGCCATATCCATAAGTATATTCCAAGTCAATTATTGTGTTGGTAACTTTATGCTCATATGATGGAGGGTTAGTTAATCTGTTTTCTTTGTAATTTTTATTGATAGGTTCTTCCATGTAGATTAGTTGAGGTATGCTTTGTGACTCACTCTTAGGATATAAAAGAATGAAAATTTCAAGTGGTGGTATGGTAGGATGTTAATATGGGGTTGTAGGGTATTGTATTGAAGGATAAAAAGTTGCATTGTTCTAAAGGCTACACAAAGGATTTTGTATGAACTCATATGTGCTATGCTCATCTTGTCCCAATATATCCACCTCACAAGGAAATCCATGGGTGGGTAAAGGATCAGGAATATCTTCAATTAAATTAGGATCATTACCAAACATGCAACTTGAAACATCAACCAAAGATTTCAAAGAGGTCACAAACTTACCAAAGCATTGAGCCATCATGGTGATATAATGGCTTTACTAAGGTTCAGGCTATTATGCAATAGGTGCCTAGAAATCATACTACATATCTAGAAAAAAAATTCTAAGAAATGTCTTTCAAAGGAATTTGAGCCAAAAAAAAAGGTAGGATAGGGGACCTAGGGCACCTATGTCCTAGGCAAGATTTTACAAAATTACAATTTTGACTGTTTGTTATACTCATTAAGGTTTTTGTGACTTGTTGTAGAAAAGTATAATAGTGAATTATTTTCCATATTTTATTGATTTTAACAGTGTGAATTGAGGAATGTAAACTGTATGCAACAATATTGAAAGCAAATGACAGTTTGAAAATATAGAAACAAAATTTATATAGTAGAATGTAACAGATAACATAGAGAAAAAGATGTGATGTAAATTTCAAGCACAAAATGTAGGAAAAAGGTGCCTAAAGCGCCCATGTCCTACATAGGGTGTCTAAAAATTCAATTTTGAGTGTGTTGACTATTGTTTAATGTTCCCGAATTTTTATGTAATTTTTTTATAGTTAATATTTTTCTAGATTTTAGTGACTTTATCACTATGTAAATGAAAAAATTTAATATGCAAATGAATGAATGATGAATGAAAAATTTTGAAGTAATTTTTTAGATATAGGATGAACTAATGAACTGGTATGAAGATGCAAGATTCAAAAAAAGATGATTTGATGTGAGCTTGAACTAGAACTACACAGTTTTTTACTTTTTAACATTATGCAAGACACCTAAATGGATGCAAATGACACTATTTATTTTGTTTCCATGTTTAGATGACCTAATGCAACTTAAATAAATAAATTTGTAAATATAGATCTAAGCTAAAATTACTAAGACAAACCCTATGAATTTAATGGGTATGTGCAGAATCATCATGGAAAAAATAGGCCCTTAAGTGGTAAAAAATTTAGAAAAGTCAGAGTTAGGAAACTTGACGTAAAAATTTGAATAAGTTATCTATATTATTTAAAAAATGTGTAAGAATAGAATTTGTAGAAAATTGAATGTAGTTTCTAAAATACTAGGTATGTTTTAAAAAAACAAAAATCTATTTGGTGAAAATTTGAAATTTCAATGGAGTGGTACTTAAATTTTAGGGAAAAAATAAGTAGGTGTCTGTCTGACCACCCTAACCACAATAAAATGATAATATTTTTTTTATAATATTTTAGATATAAGTAAAGGAATCATGCCCTGATGTGATGCATATTTTTTGTTATTCTTTTCCAAGTAAATAATTAATTATGATTTTTTTATTACAACTTTTTAAAAAATATAAAAAACTTGTATGTCTAACCACCTTAACTTGGTCAAAACTTCATGAAATTCATATATTTTTTTTAATCCTATAGTATGTGAAGCATAGAATGTGATGCATGTTTTGGATTCAAAAAATGTGATTCTGTTTGAAAGATATAGATGTTTTTCAATCAACCTATCAATCAGGACTTTAGTCTTAATTTGAATAGAAAATGAATAATAATTACTTATTAAATTCAAAGTAAAGCATAATTTATATCGATGGAAAGCTGAGAATCTCCTTTAAAAACCCTTTTCATTTCATCAATTTTGGGTAAAAAAATAGTCGTCAGCCACATACCCATCATATTGCCATTTCTTGGCCCATCATGATCCTGCACATACCCTAATACAAATATAATTTTTTAGATTTTATTGATTTTTATTACAAAAAAGATGAAAATTTCAGCAAATTGACATGCAAAACCTAAATCTAAAGTAAATTTTTAGAAGGTATATAATGTTAACAAGTCAGTTTCACTAAAATGAAACGATGGGAAAGGGAAACCTTTAAAGATTTGACACATTTCCCAAAATGTTTTGGGGGGTTATGAGAATGGAATTGGGATATGTGTAGGATCATGATGGGCCAAAAAGTGGTGATATGATGGGTATGTGTAGGGTATGTGGCTAATGGCTTTTACACAAAATTGATGAAATGAAAAGGGTTTTAAAGGAGATTCTCTTTCCACTAATATAAATTATGCTTTTACTTTGAATTTAATAAATAATTATTATTCATTTCTATTTGAATTATGACTAAAGTCCTAATTGATAGGATGATTGAAAAACATCTATAGCTTTCCTTGGTATCACATTTTTGAATCCAAAACATGCATTCATGCTTATGCATACTTATATATAATAAAGAAAAAATATATAATTTCATGAATTTTGACCAAATTAAGGTGGTCAAACATATGAGTTTTTATATTTTTCAAAAGTTGTAATAAAAAATCATAATTAATTATTTACTTGGAATTTTATAAAAATATGCATCACATTAGGACATGAGTCTACCCATATCTAAAATTTTATAAAAACAATTATTTTATTGTGGTTAGGGTGGTCGAATGAGACACCTACTTTATTTTTCCTTGAAATTTAAGTACTACTACATTGAAATTTCAAATTTCCAAGATTTTTTTTTAAAAATAAACGAGAAATTAAGAAGCTACATTTAATTTGCTACAGATTCTATTCTTACATATTTTTGAAATAATATACATAACTTATTCAAATTTACGCCAAGTTTCTATCTAATTTTCTGATTTTTTCACCACTTAGGGCCTATTTTTTACCATGATGATCATAGCAAGATTATGTGGTTAATCTACATTTTTTTTTGAACCCAAAATTGATGAAACAAAAAGGGTTTTAAAGGAGATTCTTTTCCACCAATATAAATTATGCTTTACTTTGAATTTAATAAATAATTATTCATTTTCTATTTGAATTATGACTAAAGTCCGATTGATAGGTTGATTGAAAACATCTATAGCTTTCAAAATATCAAAAACATGTCACATTCTATGCTTCACATACTATAGGATTAAAAAAAGAATTTCATGAAGTTTTACCAAGTTAAGGTGGTCATACAAGTTTTATATTTTTAAAAGTTGTAATAAAAATTCATAATTAATTATTTACTTGGAAAAAATTACAAAAATATGCATCACATCGGACATGAGTCCTCTACTTATATCTAAAATATTATAAAAAATATTATCATTTTATTGTGGTTAGGTGGTCATACACCTACTTTTATTTTTCCTAAATTTAAGTATTGCATTGAAATTTCAAATTTTCACCAAATAGATTTTTTAAAATAAACCTAGTAGTTTAGAAATTGCATTCAATTTGCTACAGATTATAAATTCTTACATATTTTTGAAATAATATAGATAACTTATTCAAATTTTTATGTCAAGTTGCCTAACTCTGAATTTTCTAAATTTTTTGCCACTTAAGGGCCTATTATTTCCATGATGATCTTGCACATACCCATGAATGAGTGCAAGATGGAATGGAGATGGATGGATTTGGATAAGGTATGATATTTTCTTACAACCTTAAAGGTGATTCAACCATCCCTAGAGAAAATCTAGAAATTTCCTACTTATGAAATGTCATGATCTACTTATCCTAGTGATTCAAATTATCACTTTTATGCAGAAACAATAGATCTAGAATATCATAGAGGAAATTCAGCACCAAAAATAAAAAGGGTAGGATATTTTGCACTTATGGTATAAATTTTAGCATAAATTGTGGGGACATTGGTGCCGAGGGTTCCATTTTCCTACTAGTTCTTTTTTGGATCTATTTTTATAGTTCTGTGATGTTGGATTTGTACATGCATTTCCCACTTGCAAACTATCTAGATTGCTTCTGGATATTTTTGTAATTTAATTTTCATGGTTTGTCAAGGACTAGGGTTTTGAATGCAACAATAAACAAAGTTTCTTAAAACTTCCTTTGATCCTCTTCAACTTATAACCTACACATTGAAAAAGAGAGAAAGTGTTGTGCCATTTTAGGGGCTTGCCTTAGTCAAACCTCATGTTAGTGTTTCCACTTCCACAATGGAAATATCAGTGATAAACCAATAAACAAAAAGAAGGAAATGATGAATGAACCAACTATTACAACTCACCACCCTTCAATGGATTCCATGAAGGACTGAAGTCACACAAATCACTTCAAGGATCTTGGATCTTGCTTGATAGATTTTCTTGAAGTATTGAATGCTTAAATGCTTGGAGACTTGAACACACATAAAATTTGACATGATTTTGGACATTGAATTGTTCTAATAATGACTAAAAGTACTGCTCTTAAATGCTCTTGATAATATTATTTTCTCATGAATGTGTTAGATTTGAAATGATGCAATAACTAGGTATTTATAGGCATTTATTTAATTTCCCAAAAATTAAATCTCGAAAACCAACTCTAAGTATTTAAATTTCAAATAATAAAATTTTATAAATGATATATTTGAATTTGAATCCAAAATAGGTGGACATAGGAACCCTAGGCACCAGTGTCCTAGCCCTATTTTCAAAAAAATTAAAAGTCAAGGACAAAGTATTAAATGAGAGAATTCATTTTATTCTTGTAAATCATCATAAAATATTTAAAATAAGTTGTGCAATGCATAATTTAGGAAGTTGAATGTTGAGTTAGGTCCAATACCTTAAAGGGGAGAAAAACATAATTTGAAATTTTCATGGGTAATGATTTAAGAAACTACAAGTATTTATTTAGAGTAATTTTTTCATATGTATCAAATACATATGTATTGTTTTTTCTTTTTTTTCATTAATTATCAAAATTATATATGTATGTATGTATATATATGATTATTTTACATTTAAATCTCTACAGACTAAAACATTGTATTTTGGATTATTTTATGGATGTTAGATGGCATGCATGTTAAGTGATCATTTTTTAAGATGCATCTACTTTGATAAATTATAAAAGTGTATTTAATAAAAAATATAAAAAAGGTATATAACTCGTACTACATACTCTTAGCGATATTTCTATAAATAAGTTTTAAATAATAATTAATAAAAATAATGGGGGAGCACACACCAAACATTATGTTATATTTCAATGATAAGAACAAGATAAATTTTATGAGTAGTTAGCATATGACCCTCATAATCTTAACCACTTTTAAAAAGAAAGTTAATTAATTTAGAAACTATTTTTAGAGAACTAAAATTCTTGTTCATATCACTATAAAATAAAATAATTATCTTTCTTTTATTTTACACTCATTTTAGCTTGTGCGTCTTTTGTGTCTTTCCCCCTTTTTTAAGATAGCTATTATATTCTTATGCCTAATTCAAGCTCGCATTTGTCATCCTAATCCACTGTATTTTTTTTTATTTGATTTTGATGTTTTTATCTCTTTTTTATCCTTCTTTAAGTTTTTTTTTTTCTGCATGTTCCCCTTATATCCTCCTTATAGCCATTTTTTTCACCTTTACCCAAGTCAACCAGCTAGATCCTATCTATTATGTCTAGTACAAAATCACTTCTCATATGAATGCATATTCAAATATGTACCATATATTGTCTTTCAATTAGTGAGGACCACCTTTAGATGGCTCCCTTACCCTTAACATCTCATATAAAATTGGGCATCCTCGAGCTCAAGGATGCATCTTCAATGGCAAGTGATTATTAGTTAGCTTGGTATTTTATGGACTATCAATATTATTTTATTATAGGATATGAATTTAATGGAGTAGGTCAAAGTGAACCATTATTATCCTTAAATTTCCTCTTAAATTTTAATAAAAATAGTTCTCACTTGTATCATTTTTACATTGTAGATAATTTTTCACCTAAGTTTTTATTAGGCAATACCTTCTCAAATATCAAACCCACATTAGTATTGAATATATATTTTTAGTGAATTATATGTTTCATACATATCTACAAGAGTTTATACAATATATAAATCAAAAACTACAAATAATCTCCTCATTTTGCTATAGGTTTTTATGATTTTTGTAGTAGCCTAGAGTGACTTTTATTTGGTTTTACTAAAAACCACTCCATTTACCCCCAAAACTACCAAAACCATTCATAAACCTCCCCTAATATATATCCATCTATTTCTCATATTTTCCTATTCCATTTTTTTTCATTTCACTCTTTAACCCCTCCTTGTCACCCTTTAATCCATATAAAGTCTCCCCTTTAAATTTTATTTACATTTCCTTCCCTATTTGTCAAAACCTTTTCATATACCTATTACATAAGCCCATCACTATTTTTACTTTAGATTAGTGGCCTTTACTTTTCATTTATTTTGTCATTTTTTATTCATAAAGAGATTATTCCTTAAATTTTTCCACCATTTTCCTTTTGAAATACTTACCCACTTGATAAAAACCTCTCCTGCCCTATCATATTATTCATATCCACTTTTAGCTTACCTTTTTTTTATTTTGCTTCTTTTTTCTATCCCTTAGCCCACATCTTTGCTTCATAAATACTCAAAACCTAGTTTTGGTTTAACATATTTTTCTTCTTTCTAAAGAAAAACTATTTTTCCATAAATTTATGCTTTCTACTCCCAAATCACCCCTCTTTGGACTTCCTTTTTAAAAAATATTATTATCCATTTTTTCATTTTTATCTCCTAAAATTTCTCGCTATCTAGCCTTTATTGTACCTTACCCCAAGAGGCAGCGATGAAATAAGTGATGCATTTTTTTTTAATTTTATGTCTTTTTATGATGCCAAAATGAAACCCCAAATAAAAATGCAAAAAATGTAAAGCTAAACCTAGATCTAGGGTTGAATTATTTCATATTTCATAAGGTTATTATGATGTCAAAATGTTGGGTTCACCAAAATGTAACATAGAAAAAGGGAACCCTATGTTTAATGTCTAAGCCTAGGATTACTTTTGCTCTTTTTTAAAGGTGCATTAGGATGCAAATCAAAAAGGTGATTAGATTGACTTTCAACCATCAAGGTGAGTCAATCAAACTTGGTTCATATCTTTTTGATCCTTGGAAATGGATTGTAATTTATTTTCCTTGATTAACCTAATTGGACTATATTCCTTAATATGAAAATTTCAAGAGCTCGACAACTGATAAATTGAAAAAAATATTTGCAAGGAGATATGAGAATGGTAGAACATTGTGTACCTATTCTAAAAATTTGGATTTAGTCACTATAGGAGGACATAAGCACCCAAGGGTGTATGAGTCCTTGTAGGGGTGTCTCAAATCTATTTTTGGATTCCTTTGATGTTAGATTTGAGCTCCTAGTTCTCACTTGCAAAGTTGTTGGATCATTGTCAAATAATTTTGTAGGTGGGTTTTCTTGAGTTAATAAGCTATAGGGATTTGAACTCAATAATGGATTAGTCAAACCCCATGTTAGTTTTTCCACTTCCACAATGGCTATGTCAATGATAAAAGGATAAATGGTAGCAAGGAATGATGAATCTACAAAGTGATACAACTCACCACCCTTCAATGGCTTCCTTAAAGGACTAAATTCATACACATCACCTCAAGATCTTGGACCTTGCTTGTTTGATTGCTCAAATTGCTTGAAGACCTACAACAAGGATTAGCCTTCATAAATAATGATAACATAAACACACATGAACTCACATAGGATTTGACATGATGTTAATGTAGTGTCGAAAAAATGTCATCAGTGACATTTTCACATTTATTTGGGTCCTTGTAAAATTGATCCTAATGATGCCTTGACTTAGTCATGTAATGTGTTTACCACACTCATATTAGGTCTTGGGCCCTTGTGAACAAGGGAAAACTTTAGTGGTGAATCTTCGCCAATTGATGAATTCTAGGTATTGGCCAAGTCAAAATTGGAGAATTTCTCACACCCAACAGGGTGTCCAAATCACCCAAATTTTATGAACTATCGGTCCAATGCATGTCCATTCGCCAACAATTTTTTTTATGAGGCATATTTAAGAAACAAATTGGCCATAACAAACTATGGGTTTCAAATGGACCGACTAATATTTTCACCTAGAATCCCGGAAGCATGTAATAAAACACCTACATATTCACCAATACTATTAAAATGACATTGTATCAGGACCCATTTCACCAATTAAAATTTACAAAAAGTTGCTTGTGAAGAACCATTTCACCGATTAAAATTTATAAATAGTTCCTTATGAAGACCTATTTCACAAATAACATTAAAAGATAATTACATTTGAGGACACATCTCACCTTGAAAATTACAATGAATCATTGTATAAACACTTGGGACTCACCAATTTTTTAATATACTATTTAAAAATCTAGTGGAATTTTCCAAATATGGATTGATCTAAATACAATCAAATGTGTCATTTATTCTTACACATTTTTTTCAGTTCTGAGGTTCTACTTCTTGATTTGGAAGGTAGCAAAAGCCAAAAATGTAGACTTAAAGGTAAGTGATCATTTCTTCATAGTATTATCATAATAAGTTTTCTTTATCTATTTTCCATTCTTGCTTCAATTTTAAAGATGATATTGAGTAGGGAATAGTATCTATATTCTTTGTCCTTAAATAAGAAGAATTTTTTTTCCATTTTTTATTTGAAGTGAGAGATCAATATGTTGAGTGACTCGAGTAGCAAGGGTAAGGCTCTTACCACTCCTTAGGGTGGTGAAGAGACTCCTGCCACTCCTCAGGGTGCTAAGGCTCCTACCACTCCTCTAGGTAGTAAGGCTCATGATGCTCCTCAAGGAGGTGAAGAAACTTCTACCCCTCCTTAGGCTCCTCAAGGTGATGAAGAGACTCTTGCCACTTGTCATGGTGGTGAAGAGACTCATGCCGCTCCTTTTAGTAGTGAAGAGACTGGGAGGCCATCAAAATGCCAAAAACCTAGACATACCATACAATCTTACTTTGGAATTTCCAAAGCTTTTGATCCATCAGGTCAAGATGGAACTACATCATCAACTCTTCCACCAAATATTGGTAGCATTCACAATACCTCACTACCACTGGAAGGTCAAGTTCAAATTATCATTGATTTAAATCAAAATGTATCAAATTAGGATGGAAATACCACATAAGATGTTCCAAGGGATACCCTATGCCTGGTTAGCTAGAATGAGATAATTGACTTGGATGAGGATGATGATATTGGTAGTAAGAAAAGAAGAAGCAAATAAAAAATGGGGTGTGAGTGGGAAATGATAAGGAACTTTCAACTTGGTTGGTTATCAAAGTAACCATTCATGGTACCAGTGGGGATTGACAATGCAAATGATATTGAAAAGGAAACATTAGCCAAATGTATAATTTGTAGCTAGAAATGTGGAAGAGCCAAGACGATGTACATAGCTAAAGATTAACACTATAGAAAAGCATATCCATAAAGTTTATGAAAAAAAATCATAGATGGAAATGAACAGTCAGTCATACAGTGGAAATTAAAGGAAGAATGTCTTCATGTTAGGTATGTCACAAATTATGAACAACATGAAAAAATAATGTCAAATATTGTTGCATTTAAAGCTACACTTGAGGCTCAATTTGGAAAAGCAATGGAAGTAGCAAATATGTCAAAAATTATTCAGGTGAGTGTTGTTTTTCATATTTTTTCTAGAGGGCATCCT
The DNA here is from genome assembly GCA_007258455.2 of Sequoia sempervirens. Classification (NCBI taxonomy): domain Eukaryota; kingdom Viridiplantae; phylum Streptophyta; class Pinopsida; order Cupressales; family Cupressaceae; genus Sequoia; species Sequoia sempervirens. The sequence goes on from VDFB02144395.1 coordinate 25,953, forward strand.
ACGATAGATTACTCAGAATATTTTAGTTTATTATCTTTTTTGAATGTTCCTCATTATCCATTCTCACATTGGTCAGTAAATGCTAGATGGGAATGCAAAAACTGTCTTGCTGCGGTTGAAAAGGAAGATTTAAAGGAGAAAGTAAAAGAGTCAAATTTCATTGCATTATCTTTAGATGAAGTTATTATGGTAGAAAATAATTCTTTGGTCTGTATGCATTTGTATACTATAGAATGACATGTTCACCAAGCCCATCTTCCCTATGTTCATGAAATGAAGGATAGTTAAACATCGCAAAATATATTTGAACTAGTCAAGAAATCTTTGAATGAAATTGCAGGTGTGCATGAGTTGACAATGGCCAAAAAGTTGGTGTGTGTAGGAGTTGATGGAGCTGCAGTGATGCAAGGTCAAAGGACTGGTGTTTTCATAGAGTGGACCATGTTTTCACAAAGTTAAAAACTACTTGTACACCATACATGCTTGCCATTCACTGCATGGCCCACATAATGAATTTAACATTCAAAATTGTAAGCAAGTTTCCTATAGTATCAAAATTTGAAAATCTAATCCATGAGATTCACGCATACTTCTATTGAAGTCTTAAACATTTCAAAGAATTTAAAAATTCTACTGAGGGAATAACACGAGGAAACAAGCTTCTCAAGGATGTCGATACTAGATGGATCTACCCACATAGACTAGCACAATGAGTTCTTTCAAAATATCAATCCTTGATTGGAGTAATGTATGGGCATCACAACACAATAGACAAATCTCCTAACCTCTTACACAGGTTAAGTGATATAGAGACACTCTTGACTTTAGCTTGTCTTCTCCCCATGCTGGATGAGATGAAAAATCTTGTGAAGAAAGCCCAAGACAAAACTATGTATATTAATGAATATGCCAATCTACGTAAACATATATGCTTGGCCCTCAATCATCTATATCTAGATCTAACACAAGATGGCCCAAATTATTTCATATGGTAGAAAATTACTAATTTGAATAATCTTGATAATTATTTACAGTTTAATGCAAATGGGAACTTATCTATCTATGTACATACTTGGATATGAGATACTAATGTACCATTGTAAGACAACCAGGCGCTCTAGTAGAGAAGTAGTTGTTAAGGAGGAAGATTTTAAAGGTATTGTTAAATCTATTGGTGATAATTTGAAGGAAATTGCAAAATCTCTTTCCTCAAAGATACGTAAAATATTCCCTCAACATGAAATACTTGAAGCCGTGGGTATTGCATATCCTCAATTTTAGGCAAACTGAGAAAACCCAAAATATTTTCATGATCGAGTAAAAATATTGATCCAACAATTTTTGAAAAGTGTAACATATGATGAGCATAAAATAGAAGGAATTTTAAATGAAGCTAAGCTTAGAAAACAATCTGGGAATTTTACAATAGCTATGAGGGACCAGTATAAATCCATGGGCAAGGAGAAGGTCTTTAAACCAGGATCAATAAAAAAAGGTTTGGAAATACTTAGGTTACACTGAAATATTGTGTGGATCAATATCAGAATATTTCAAACTTGTTGATTTATGTCAAACAATGATATTGGGGTTGGTGGAGGATGAGAGAGTTTTTCAATACATTGGGGTTTTTGAAATCAAAGTTAAGAAACAAACTAGACAAGAATTTGGAAAATTTCTTGAGGTTGAAAGGAACTATGTATAATCTCTTTAATTTTCCTTTTGAAAGGGCACTCAAAATCTGGAGGTCCACATGTGAAAGAAGGACTAAGTTGTGCAACACTCCAATTCCAAACGCTGGTATTGGTGGCAGTGGCAGTGGCAGTGTGACTGGGACAAATGAAGTTGACACAAATCACACAATGAATGTTGAATTTGAGACACAGGCTAAAGAAAATGAAGAGAAGACTTGGAATCAAATTCAAGATGACTCTTTTACTTTATCCAATGATGAACATCAATTTGAGGACCCTGAATCTGTTTGGAAAATGGAAGAGAATTATCATCTTTTAGGTATTTATACTACACTTCATGGATCAATTTCCATTGTTCCATACTGTAGTTGATGATATTTTATATTGTATTCAATGAAATTTTGAATCATTGCACTTCATGTTATTTTATTTTATATTGCACTTCATGAATCATATTCCAAATGGTAGTTGATGATATTTTATGTTGTATTCCATGAAATTGTGATATTTTATATTTTATATTGTATTCCATGGTATTGAATTTGATATGTGATTTTGTATCATTTTTAAAGAACACTTATCACACTACTTATAAATTCCTATTGCATTGTCATTAACACAATCTTCAACAAATAACTGAAAGGAATATTATTAATCCATTCCTTGAACATAAGCTAACAATTCAACATCCATAACTTATAAGTTATAAGCTAATAGAAGCTAATAGTTCAACATAAATAACTTATAAAGGCATACACACAACTTAAAAAATAAAAGCTTAAACTACCAAATCACCTAAATTATATTGAGAAATCCTTATGCATCCATCACCATAAAAACTTTATTCACAAATAAACATTCCACATAAATGAAACTAACCAAAAATCTATCATTCCAATAATAGACAATCCACTGGCAAACTACTCAACAAAAGCACAATAAATCCACATAGTACACACCATTACTCAAAGATTACGCATGCATGAACTTCACCATTGTCTTTCTATATTGAAATAATAGAAAAGCAATAAAAGTAGCAAATTTTTTTTGTCTTGATAACACTTTCTTTAAGACAACTATTTTAGAAATTAAAATAAAAGTCTTTAAAGTATCAAGAGAGCCAAATTAAAGAAAATAACATAAAAACTAAAAACTAAACAACAGTTCCACTCCTAGCACTGACTCCTTTGCTTTCAATTATTTCCACCTCCTTCTCCTTCAATAACGCCTCTTGTTCCTTTACTCTTTGCTTGTATTCTCAGTACTTGGTGAAAATTGCAATAATGTCCTTGCTCCCTATCATTGTAGTAATCTATAACCTAGTTCTCCATTTTCCCAAAGAATTTTCATACTCAACCAACATTTGAGATCTTTTCTCTTCTCTAGATTTATAAGTCTTTACGTGGATTTGCATTCCACTAAGTTTTGAGGACTCCCATGTCACTGTAGTAGGATCAACTATTTCTTTATTGAATATCTCTCTAAACTTCAAAGAGATCACTCTTATATCTAGAATTCTTTCATCAAACTCATTAGTAATTTCCACTCCCAGAATATGACAATCTTCTTTAATTTATGCCAACATTTCATAATATTGTTCAAGTGTGTTATTAATTTCCTTCACCAAATTATTATACATATTCAATTTCCATTCCAATGAATCAGAGCAAGAAGGGTCTAGCTCATTAGGACTATTCACAATTTTCTCACCAATTAAAATCTTCGGATCCATAGAGTTCAATTATTTCATTTCCTAAGAGAGCACATAGACACTAGTTTGATCTTTTTTGACCTGCTGAAGTTATGTTACTAACTCCTTCCTCTTGTTAACAACTTGAGTGTGAAAGAGCACAAATTTATTTAGAAAGAAGATAGCCTCTTCAGATATTTTATCGATCCCGTCACAAGAAGCTTTGGAATAGCTCAAATTATTTTTAATTTTCTTCATGGTGAGCACATCGATTCCCTCTACCTGAGAACTTGAGGCTTCATTAGATTTAGGAGTGGCCATGGAAGAAATAAAGTTACTCAATGTGAGGACTTGAGATTGCAATTTTATATTTTCTTTCCTCTGTTCTTTCACTCTTTTAATCAAGGTATTAACTGAATAATTGGCATGGTACACATCACCTTCCAGTGTTGGAGGCCCCATATCAACATGTGTGACTTTGTAGTCTGCCTCCATTATTTCATCTTCATTTAAATCCTTGATAGGGTCAACAATTTCTAGCATTTGATTTCCAAAAGTAGCATCAGTCACCATCCTTGACCTCCTCCTAGATTTTTTAGTTTTTGAAGAGCTTTGAAGTAACTTTGCAACTATATCCACTCCAACTGTCATTGTAGGAATATGCTTTCTCTTCTTCTCCAATGCTTTTTTTAGCCATCCTGGGGAGGCTATTACCAGACTAGAATATTCATTTCCACTAATAGTTTCTTTAGGAGCATTAGGAGTGAAAGGTGGATTATCAATTAGAGAAGTGGGCAATTCAGATAGAGGAGGAAAGATATCATCTTTAGCGATCTGGTGAAAGATAGCTTCATAATTTGTAGCCACAAGTTTTTCTTGATTGGCCTTCTTCTTAGGGGTAGGAGTAAGCACACTGTCATGTTCATAGATTCTCTTCAACTTGACTTTTTCTTCTAGCCTATCACCATCACGTCCTAACTGAGAATTTTCACTAGAGGACCTAACAGAAGGTTTCCCTAATGATACACTTACACCAGATGCTTGCGTAGACCCCTGTTCATTCTTCTATGATAACTTAGGCTCTTGAATAGGACCAAAAACTTGCCACCATTTCCCATCCAACTAGTCGTGGGGCAGCACACACCCTCATATCTAAAAGTTCACTTTGGCTCCTATCAACCCTAGGGTGGTATTTATCAAGTAATTTTTCATATGTAGGATCTATGATTGTTGAATCCTCAGCTACATTTTTTCGGAATGCAAAATGGTAGACTAAATGTATGTATCATTTTTAGTGTTAGCCTCATATAATCTCTTCTCAAACTTCATTCTTATCGATACAATCTTCCCAAAAATCTTCTATAGATGGGTGATGTCAATATAAACTCCCTCCATAGAGATTATACTTCATAAAACCTTTAGTGTCAAAATTAGCTCTCATAGAGAAATTATAGAGGTTATATTCCTTGAGAATTCCTTAAGCTCCGCTGGCCATCTGGTTTATTTTGCACATAAAAGAATGGATCTCCAATGGGAAGACATACCCTCATTTCCCCATGTTTGTATACTTAATATTAACCATGGCCATTTGTTGACAAACTTTCAAAAATATTAGTAAATCTTCAAGATATCGAGGTAATTTAAATGGGGCTTTTGCAAAACCCCCTATTCTTAGATAGGAAAACTTATCAAATTGGATATAAAAACTCCCAAATTTTGATACAAGAGAAATTGATTTAGGCGAAAGGCGCATTTTTGGATTTCTATCTAGCTTCCTCATAGCCTCCATTAAAAATGCATCATTAACGCCACAAAAATCACCCATTCTAAATTGTTTAGTGAACTGAGGAAAGCATTTATACATAGGCATATCAGAAGCTAGGGTTCCTTGCAGCTCCAACCCAGGCCAAAAGGACGTCTAACTACCTACAATGTACATTAGGCAAGAACACATACAAAAAGTAGCACTGGTCTTATGGAAATTAATTTATTGCTTATTCAAATGGAAGAAAATAGCTTCAACCCAATCAATGAAAATGTTCTCATCATAGACTATCAAGATAAATCGACACATCCAATCGTCAAATAACTCAACTTGTGCATTCCCAATAATGCAATGCAATAAAGCAATAGCATCTACAATTTCTCCCTTAAAATGCACTCTTTTGAATTTACTCGACAATTGCAACTTACCTTTCTTTTCACACTTGAACCAGGTTTTGGCCTTGGATTTCTTACACCAATCTTTATTCACTTTGAAAAATTCACCTGCCACTATGATAGATATGTATTCTACAGGTTCCCTTTCTAGAATCCCCAATGTGTAGGAAACAACTTCCAGAGAAATTTCTGCAATTATAGTCCCATCCGCGACTTTAATTTCCCATGTCTATAGAATGTACCTTCTTGCACATGCACTTATCAGGTCCACACTCAACATGGCTTTTGGAAAATCTCTAGCATGAGCTATCCTACTTACTAAGAGTTTTATATCCAACTCCGACTTGTTGTCCCTCTCCAAGTGTGCCCAACATTCTTCTAACTTAAAAGGTCTGAGCGTCATATCCATTACGCCGACCCAAGGTTCACTCTTCATGAGCACAAATTTGTGAAGAACAAATGTTTGGACTTGAGAAGTACTAGCCTTGGAAAAGAATGAGAATGCAAGCTAAGTGTCTGAGTAAAAAGAATGTTTGCACTTGATAAGTACAAGCCTTGGTAAAGAACGAGAATGCAGGCTAAATGTCCTAGTAAAACTTTACCACCCACTTATGTCATTGTTTTTGATAGGATGTCATTTAAATGTGACATTCAATTTCATTCCTAAAAAAGATAGCCTTAAAACCTACATGCTTTTGGAAATTCAAAAAAATGACAACTCAAGTTTAGTCCGTACATAGCATTCAATGAGATGTCAAATGATGGAGCTTTTGAAAGGCAAGATAAGTCCATAATGTTGCATGGTCAGTGAAACTTGGAACCTTAGAACCAAAGTATGAATTTTCAAAGTTTTTGAAACCTCCAACCCATTGACTAAATCCACACATTGTAACTCAAAGGTTACATATGCATGACCTTAAGTTACTCAACAAAGTGAACCAAGTTAGGGAATCAGGTAGTTATGAAAATTTAGAACTCTGTGACATGGTTATAAGACTTGGAGGACTAGTGACTAAGCTTGCTTTGCTCCCTTATTTTTAGTCTAGCATCTCTCTAGTAGCTAGCTATAATATTTTACATGAATTATTAATGAAATATGATTAATGATATTTCATTAATCTTCTTTGTAATTATGCATTGATGTATGTTTTAATTTTGGCTCTAGTTTAATGAACTAGTTAAAGTACCTTGACTAAAGCATGAATTCATATAAATGTTTAGTGGATCTAATAAGTAGTAATGGAGATTGAGTATTGATGTGTGAATTGTAATGAAATTTCACTAAGATTATGGATGCCTGGAATTAAAATAACCTTATAGTTCATATTTTAATTGTGTTAAAAGTAAAACTTGAACATGTACTCGATGAGTCATCACTCAACTCAATGCTTAATAACATATTAACAATAGTATTAGTAGCATATACAACAATGAAATTTAAAGTGTATCTAGTAGTTGAAACCACTACTAGACTTTTTCTTCAAATGATAAAATAAATAATACAAATAATTTAACATCAACACATTATTGAAGTTTGAGTTGGAACAAAGACAACTCTGCATAGAGCTGAGTTGGAACTTGGAAACTCATATTATCAAAAATAAAAAACCAAATCACTACAACACCTTTTCTAGCAACTTCCATTGTTCAAGTGGTGGAATTATCATTTGTTCTAACTGATGTTGTTTGACTTGAAGATTTGTTAACAATTCATGATTCAAATTGGAACCTACCTTGGATTCTTTAGTCAATTTTTCATTCAAGGTTAGCAATGATTTGATGGAATCCAAGTATTTCACCACATCTAGGTTTTGAGGAAACTGGCCCAAATCAATCTTCATTGCATCCTCCATCTTCTTTATGAAATCGTTCTTTCCAAAGAATCAATCATTTTTGCAAAAATCATATGGCAAACCAAGCTCTATGAAGTTCCTTACCTTTTCATCCACCTTCTTCATCTTGTCTGCAGCCAAATGCAAATATTCCTTTGTTTCACACATTCTCAAACACTTTTCAATGATATATGACAACATCATTGATGTAGCAAATCGATTAGTAATCCCTTTTGATTTCAAAACATTGTCACTAGCTTTGTAGACTATTTGTTGAATTTCATTTGTAGATTTCTCTAATGCCAGCACATTTTTGTTGTCCACTAAATATTTGTTGACTTTCTTATGATGTTTGATAGAATCAATCAATTGAAACTTGTCACACAAATGATCAATCCTCAGCATTATTTCATCCCAAATCTTTTGTTTCATATGGCTCATTGTCACTCTACAAAATGCAGATAACTTATTTTGAAAAGACTCAATTTCATTTTTTGCTTCAATCAGCTTTGCCTCTAATCTTTCATTTGTTTTTCTCTCCTCCATTTTTTGTTCCCACTGTGCATTTCCACTCACAATGCTTAGTCTTAATTTTTCTGAAGTGGATTTTTCCTCATCATATTTCTTGTTGCTTTCATCTAGCCTTTTCTTCAATTCATTCACTATAGTCTCATTCTACTTATCCTCTTTGCTTGTTGATGCAAAGGAAGATTTTTTATTCTTTTTTCTAATTCTTTACTCTTGTTATATGTTGCTTTCCTCTATTCTTTCTCATTTGCTAGGTCTTCCTGTAACTTTTCAATTTGAGTCTACAACCTTTTTTTCTCTCTATCTTGATTTAGCAATGATGTGTACACTAATTCATTGTTCTTCTTTGATACATTAATTTTGTTAGTATTTCTGAGTCCAAAAAAATCCAATTGAATATTGTTCACTTGGAATTTAGATCGAGCCATTTGATTTGCAGGTTTGTTTTGAATTGTGGCAATAAGAAATGTGTACTCCATGATTTCTTTATTTGTGTCAAATGTGGGTAATACCATGGTTGTTGAAGGCTCTGAAGTTACATCAGATGCACTCTCCATCAGTTGCTTCTTTTCTTTTTTATTCATGTCTAATTTATTTTTAAACTCTTCAATATAATCAAAACCTAGGGATGCAGGAACAATGGAATGCTTGAATGACAAAGGAATAGGAGTACTTACAGTTGCTAATGATGTTGCAGTCAGACTAATTGGTAGTGGGGGGTGTATGGAAATAAATCCTTTGTGATGGATCCATGGGTAATGTGACTTGGACCTATCAAAATCCTTTTCCTCTTCTGTATGCCTTGATCACCTAGTGTTTTTGTGGTATCTTGTATTGTTGTCCTCTTGTGTGTAATTTTCTATTGTAGCACATGTTGACCACTACTAGTACTACTACCCATACCATTACCACCTGAGGAAATTCTAGTTGCACTAAGCTCTCCACCATGGGAATTTCCTAGTTATGATTATGTCTGACCATGAGATTGAGGATGAGGATTTGAAGCTCTAACAAATTGACTTGTATGCCCTAGGTATACTTTTTCACCTCCAAGCACAAGGCCAAATTTATCAATTGTTTTTCTATGCTCTACATCTATTACCATCTAAGGGCCTTGTCTTTGGGATCCCAAAGGACCACCTTCATAAGCCATTTTTTCAGCTATGGTTGCTCCAGTAGTATATTCTTCTTTTGTGGCCTCACTTAAAACAAGTTTGAAATTGACATGGCTTTCTTCTTCCCTATCATCATTAGATTCATGATCACTTTCTTTATTTTCGTGTTCATCTAGATGCTCTATATTCCACAATTTTCTAAACTCGTTATCTTCTTCATTATCTCCAAACTTTGCAAGAGATCTCGGATCACCTAGCTCCTTCCTCATAAACCAAAAGGTAGTAATTTTTTATTGTGACCAATTTTTTTTCTGTAACTTCCTTCTCTAGAGAATCTAGCATTTTTACTCTACTAGATGGTTTAGCACTTTTTTGATAAAAATTGTTGGACCTCCTAATTTTCTTTTGATACAATGCCATAATTTCTACTAAGAATTGTTCAAAATAAATACCATTCTCAACAACACTTTTCTCCATTGCAATTTTGACCTCATCCCAAGAATCCTTGTTTCTCAAGTTTTCAAGCAAGGGTTTACTTTGATGTTGAATTCTACTTGCAGCATTCTTATTGAGCATAATCATCAATTTAATGGTGTCACATGGATCATATTGCCAGTGACAGATAGCATCAAAATAAATAAAAAATTAAAACATTGTGTGCCACACTAAATGCTTTTCTCTCGAATGTGATCCCTCCACATGAAAGAGGTAAAGAAGGAAATAAGGTCTTCTTTTTCTGACCAGTAAAGTGTAGTTCATAAGTACTATGCATCTGTCTTACATATTCCAAAGCAAAAACCCTTTGTGTCACATGTATTGGAAGTTTGTATGGTTGTACTCCTGATCCATAAAATCTTAGCAAAGTGTATTCTTTCATTAAGTACCAATCAGCCAATTGTATCTATTTTCCTAGTTGAATTCAGTTTCTACATGACATAGGAAATCTAGGCATTGGATTATTTGTAATTGCTTGGTGCAATGGAGCCAAAAAGTAGTCTACAAAATGACTGTAGTTCTTTCAAAAATCATGGAACCTTAAAAAAGTGGTCCATTCATATACTGGAGCCATTTTCGTTTGCTCAAGATTACCATAGGGCTAAATCTAAAGCTTGTTGGTCTAAAACATTCCTCTAAATTTGAATAGAAAAAGATAGCACAAGTAGGTTGTGAACCTAAATGTCTTGGTGGAACCTCCTTTAATCATTAAAAAAATTTATCCATGGATTCTACAATGTGCTCAATCAAATTATATTCGACATGTGGAACACCATAATGGATATTATACACCATTTCAAGGAGGCATGCACCCACTTCTAAATTTCCATCCAATATGAGGAAAAATGCTAGCACGGAAATAGTATCCTGAACCCATGGTCTAAAAATATCCAAATCAAAAGGAGGGTTATGATCATCTCTCAATTTGTTTATATCCTAAACTATTTTGTTTATTCTAAGCAATTATAACGTAGGAAAAAGTGTAGGCAAAGGACATGGAAGCATAGGAAAAAGTGGAGGAAAAGTTTCTGAAAGAAAAAGGAAAGAATGTGAGGAAGCAAAAGATGAAAAGAAAAGGAACAAGGAAATTTGGTTATGAAATGGGTAGGGGTATGTGCAGGATCATCATGGAAAAAATAGGCCCTTAAGTGGCAAAAAATTCAAAAAAATTAGAGTTAGGAAACTTGACGTAAAAAATTGAATAAGTTATCTATATTATTTCAAAAATATGTGAGAATAGAATTTGTAGAAAATTAAATGTAGTTTCTAAACTACTAGGTTTATTTTTTTTAAACTATTTGGTGAAAATTTAAAATTTCAATGTAGTAGTACTTAAATTTCAAGGAAAAAATAAGTAGGTATCTGTCTGACCACCCTAACCACAATAAAATGATAATATTTTTTTATAATATTTTAGATATAAGTAGAGGACTCATGTCTTAATGTGATGCATTAATTTTTGTAATTTTTTTCCAAGTAAATAATTAATTATGAATTTTTTATTATAACCTCTAAAAAATATAAAAACTCGTATGTTTGACCAACTTAACTTTGTCAAAACTTCATGAAATTCAACTTTTTTTTAAATCCTATAGTATGCACAATATAGAATATGACACATATTTTAGATTCAAAAAAATTGATACCGTTTGAAAGTTATAGATGTTTTTCAATCAACCTATCAATCAGGACTTTAGTTGTAATTCAAATAGAAAATGAATAATAATTATTTATTAAATTCAAAGTAAAGCATAATTTATATTGGTGGAAAGATGAGAATCTCATTTAAAAACCCTTTTCATTTCATCAATTTTGAGTAAAAAAAAGTTGTTAGCCACATACCCTACATATACCCATCATATAGTCATTTTTTAGCCCATCATGATCCTGCACATACTCGTAGCACTAGTAGAATTTGTAGTTTTTGTAGGGATTTTGTAGAATTAATGCAAGACTAGTACTAAATTTTTGGCTTACTGGGGGTTGAACCCTATTAGGGTTGTATAGTGTGAATAGTAGGTACTAGGAAGGGTAAAAGAATGATTGAAAATCTTATTGAAATATGTAAGGTAGATATAGATAGTGGTGGAACTGGTTTTAGTTGGGCAGGGTTACTTTTTTTGTTATGAAGCATGTTAAGATGCTTTTTTGAAAAAATTGTTATAGCTGTAGGTGATCTTTGGATTGTTGATGAAAACAATGAGGCAAATGATGTAATCTTTATTTTCATGCAATAAAAAATCCTATTACCAAACAAAAAAAATAAAATATGACAGTTCTAGTGTTATTTTGGAGTTTTCAATTTGCAAGTCTACTACTTTAGAGATTTACTTTTGGAATGCAACTACAACCATCCATTGACAATTCATTAAATGGTCATGGTTATATTAATTTGCACTAAGACTTCGCCACTTCATTTTTTTATTAGTTTGATATTATGTTTATTTCGCCAATGTTTTTTTCTTAATCATTTGAAAATAGGTTTAATTCTCCAATGAATTTTATTTTTTAGTTTGAAAAAAAGGTTTAATCACCAACAAAAAAAATTTTTCTAGTTTGAAAACAGGTTTAATTCACAAATCAAAATATTTTATTGGTTTGAAAATATATTTTAATCGCCAATGGAAAAAATTTAGTGGTTTTAAAAAATTTGCATTTTGCCTAGATTTTCCATAGACTTCTAGTGATTAGAAAAGATTTGCTAATGGACATTATTTTTTTTTCATGAAAAATGAAAAAATTCACCACTAAAATTAATATTTTTATCGAGAAGTATACAAGATTCACTATGATTTTACACCTTCACCAAGGGGGGGTGTTTCTTAAAGTTTTCCCTATTGTGAACTAATGAATTTAAATGGTACCTTACTAAAGTCTTGTGAAGTGTTGTAACACACTTTCACACTTTTCTAAGGTTTTATCAATTAACTGAACCAAAATGTACCTTAATCCTACCTTATTTGAAGTGTTGTAAAGTGTTATAACACACTTTCACACTTTTCTACCTGGTTTTCATTAATAATTGTGCTTCTTTATGCATTAATTGACCTTATTTTGCATCCAAAAGCCTTGTTTAATGCATCTTTTTGAGGATGGTCCTAACACAAATCAATATCCAATCATAATTTAGGTGTTTTAGGCTGAATGGCCCAAATTTAGTGATTTGGGACTCATTCACCACCTTGGGTGAATGAGTCCCACCTAGGTTTTTGGGTTCCTCACTTGGTTTCACACCTTTCTAATAATTTTTAAAAATTGTCGCATAAATTATGCCTAATGGGACTCATTCACCACCTTTGGAGAATGAGTCTTGTGTGACCCAAAATCAAAATTAATTCAAATTTTTGGTGGTATTTTATCCTCCTAGATCTGATGTCGGCTTGTAGTGTTGTTTAATTTTGGGAATTCTTGCAAAATTAAGTATAAATACAAGGTTCTTTCACTCATTTTCACCTAAGACTTTTGTGAGAGCATTTTTATAGCAAGTTTCAGTTCACAAGAGCATTAGATTATCAAGAATTTTAGAGCATTATTTAACCATCAAGCATCATGTCAAAGATTTCATGCATCATGTTTGTTTTTGAGCTAATAATTGTGATGTATGGTTTTGTGATTCAAGCTAGCATTTCATTCAAGATCTATCCTCTTCAAGAAAGATTCAAGATCTAAATCCATGGGAGCCATCTCATACATGTTTGTAGCACTTCATTGGTAGGATTTTGTGAGTTGTAACATCATATTTTGTTCATTCATCATTCTCCATTCTTATTTCATTTCATTTCAAGGTTTGATTCCAAAACGAGGTTAGACCAAGGAAAAACCCTATCCACTAACAAAACAACATTTTTTCCCTCTCTTTAGTGTGTGATTTGTAGGTTTAGATTGAAGAAAAATTGAGGAGCAAGTTGGAGAAGGTTTTCAAAATACATAAGGTTGTCAAAGTTATCATCACACATTGGAGAGCATTGTAGAGCACCTACAGGTTGATTTATAGAGATTATCATTTGGAAACTTGAAGAAGAAAATTGGGAAGATTGAGGAGAGAAGATTCAGACCTTGCAGTTTCAGAAAACTCTAACTAGACTTATTCACCACTTTTGGCGAATGGGTCCCAGTTTAGGTCAAGATTCAAATTTTTAGAGATTCAGATACCCAGTTGCCAGATTTTTATTTTTGTACAAAAACCTAGATCTAGGACTGATTCACCCAGCTTAGTGAATGAGTTCCACTCAGCATTGAAGTTAGAATTTCTAGTATTTTAGACTTTCTTCTATCCATCTTTAGATTTCCAAGTGCACACATTCCATCTTGTAGCTTTCTATTTTTTTTAATTTCATTTTTAGGTCATTTAGTAATTCATTCTATCAAACTAGGTTTAAGAATTTCATATTGCATTACATTTTTCTTTCCAAGTATTAACTTGGTGGTAAACCCTTTATTAGTCTATATTCAGTCCCTAGGACAACCCTATTGCAAGATCTATTTCTCCTTTGCATTGAGCTCTCTAGGGTTTGTTCTTGAATGAGAGAGATTCAATATTGTCATTATAGGTCCTAAACCCTAGAAAATTAACAATTTTCCACAATTTAGTTAAGAACTTGAATTATTGCAACAATGCGCTAAAAGTATTGCTCTTGACTAAGAGACAATATTTGTTTCTCATAAAATCTCCTTCTAGTTTCAAATGGTGAAAAGACTAGGTATTTATAGCCATTTAGCCAATTTCTTGAAAAATAAATCTTGATAGATGACATTTGCAATTTGAATTTTGAATGCTAAAAGATCGACATTGACATATTCAAAATTGGGTCCCGACAAATTAGGAGGACTTAGAAATCCTAGGGAATTCCAATCCTCACCTCATTTTCTAGGACATAAGGTGTCAAGGAAAAAACATTAAATGGATGTGTTTATTAAAATCTTTTAATTTCTCAAAAAACAATAAAAAAAAGCTATAGAATGCATAATTTGGGAAGTTAAGGACTCAATTAGGATCAATAATTTAGGTGGGGATAAAACATAGTGTGAAATTGTCAAGGGTGACAATTTACTACACTACACCTTCATCCCCCTATCTCTCCATTTTGAGATCATACCCATTTTCTTTGAACTTTCATTTCCTCTCAAGGATGCGTACTAAACTCCCTCCTTGTCATCCTTCCTTATCCTTCCAATAATTGGGGCATCTTTCAACTAATCCTCATTCATTTCTAGTCACTATATTATAATATTATTTGATAGTATTCCACTTTCTCTAGTGATGATGCCATATGAGAGAGGGGAAAAATATAGACATCAAAATTTACCACCAATTCACTATACTAACTTTCCCATGAATTAGTTAAATAATTCATCATTACATTAAATTTCATTACCATTCATCATCAAATAATTCTTCCCTAAGATTGATTAATAAAATGAGATCATTTTTTCTTAGTCCTTGTCCATTTGATCTAAGTCATCCTTAATCCTTGTCCATTTAATCCTAGCCATCAAATGCACTCACATGGATTAAACTATAAATCCACCATCATTTATAATTTTTTCCCTCTTTGTTGAAAAAGAAGGTGAAGTAAAGTTGCAATATTAACTTATGTATGCGTATTCAAATATAAAAATAATATTTAACAAAATGATATTATGTGTGTTGCACATTCAACATAATATGAAAATTAGTGAACCATATGTGGAGAACGCCTTTCAAGAAAAACATCCACACAAGAAGAGCTCAAACAAATATATTATTAATATTCTAGGAAGAGGTACACAAGAATGTACATTTCATTGCTATTCTCTAATCAATATGGGAGGACCATGCTACCTACAAGGACTAAAAATAAAAATACCATACCATTGTTGTAAAATGTTTCCCTTGGTCTCCTCGGCATGGGCCAGTGTGGCACTTGAGCTTTGTGACATGGTTTAACTTCCTTATGTGGATCTTGTATCTTGTATAAATCAAACAACTATATCAGGCATTAGTAGGTCAATCTTTTGGTGCAACGATAACTACCTATGCAACAATTGGTATGAGAGCCGAGGTCATAGGTTCGAACCCCTCACTTGCACTAGGAGGATTGTTGCAAGGTGTTTTCCTTGGTCTCCTCAACGTGGGCCAGTGCGATGCTTGGGATTTGTGACATGGTTTAGCCACCTCCTCTAGATCTTGGATCTTGTATAAATCCAACAACTATATCGAGCATTAATAGGTCGATATTTTGGCGCCACAACAACCGCCTATGCAACACCCATGGCTCCAATTTATAGAACTTTCTAGAAGGGAAAACCATAAATAGTAACCCAAAACAAGAGCTAAGAAACCACTTGATAAATCCCATGCCTATCTCTTTGACAACCAAAATACATGATAATTAAATAATAATTATTCACATGGCTCCAACATGGGAACATAGCCCGTAGAAAATCAAATATTTGACTCTCTAAATTCTTCAATGACTCTTCAACTTGTTGATGGAACACCAATTGACAACCTTTCATCTTCTAATCATGGGTACCCCACACATGACTCTACACATTCCAAAATTGGATTCCTAGGAGGGAAAAGTTTTCCATTATGATGTTCAACACCACCAAGACATGTCCATCTCTTTGAAAATAAAATTATAATATGTCATAGAAACAAATATATAATGTTTTTCCTCTCATGTCCCCTAGAACACTTTATGAGGAAAATTGAGACAATTAAGAATAAAATAGGAATGAACGATTAATTTCACCTATCCTAACATTCTCAATTACATCCAAGAGATATAAACAATAAATAAGGTATGATGATTGAAGGCCACGACCTTCTTGCACCAAGAGAAATTATCTGTGGTCACTACCTTTGTATGAGAATCTGGAAAATATCCAAAGTGTTAACCTCTTCAATTATGATCTTTCCATTCTCAACCATGTCTTGCATAAAAAGACATTTAACATAAACATACTTAGTATGAGCATGATATGTTATTTTTTTTCCAAATTAATAGAACATTGACCTTAACATCCAACACTCATTGTCCTATAATCAAAACCAATGCCATTAGCAGGTCTCTATAACCATACCACCTCAATAGAGGCATGTGTAACAACCATCTATACTCTTATGTAGTGGTGGAAAAGGAAATTTTAGGTTGTCTCTTACTCATCCAACTCAATCATCCTCCAAATAAATTAAATGTACATCCACCAGTAAACCTTCTATAGTATATAAAAATGTATCCCTTTACATTTTCACACTTTTTTGCGTGCTCTCTGCTAAAATTGGGCTTATTTATGTCTTATTTGGTCCTATTTTACATCCACAAGCCTTCTTTAATGCATCTTTCTAAGCATAATCCTGACACATACCTAATAACCAATCATAATTTAGTGATTTTGGATTGTATGGCCTAGATTTAGTAATTTGGGACTCATATACCACATCAGAGATATGGGTCCCACCTAAATTTTGGGGCTTGGTATTGAATTTGGCATAGAACTTAACATTTCTTGAAATTTGTGTCCCAAGCTTAGGCTACTAGGACACATATGCCCCAACTGGCATATGAGTCCTGCTTACCTTGGAGCTAATTTGAATTCAAATTCTTGGTGGGATTTAATTCTCCTAGATCTGATGTTGGCTTGTAGTGTTGTAGTTTTTATAATTTTGGCATAAATAAGTGTAAATACAAGGTTATTTCACATAATTTCTCCTAACAATTTAAGTGATCTTATGATAATTGAAATGAGAGAATTATAGAGCATTCAAGAGCTGATTATCAAGAATTTTGGAGCTATATTCAAGACTCAAGCATCAAGTCAAAGTCATCATGCATCATGTTTGTTTTTGAGCTAACATTTGTGAAGTAGGTTCTTATGATTCAAGCAATATTTCAAGTCAAGATCCATAACATACAATCAACAATCAATATCTACATTCGTGCTAGCCATTTCATACAAGATTGCAACCTTCATATCAAGGGTTTTTTGAGTTGCAACATAGCATATTTATTCATTCATTATTCCTCCATCCTATTTCATTTCATTTCAAGGTTTGATTATCAAAATAGGGCTTTACCAAGGTAAACCCCTATCCACTAAAAAAATAACATTTTTCCTTCTCTTTCATGTGTTATTTGTAGATTTAGGTTGAAGATCCATTCAAGATCAAGATTGGAGAAATTTTTCAAAGTTGCAAAGTTGTCAAAGTTCTCACCTTCCTTGACAGATTATGAAAAGTCGTCTACAGGTTAGAATTCAAGGTTTCAGACTCAGAGATCGAAAGCGAAAGAAGATACAAAAGAAAACTAGATGATATCAAGGTTTCAGATAAACCTTGATATTGGTACTAAATCACCACTAGTGGCATATGAGTCCCAGTATACAACTTTTCAAACATGTTTTGTAGATCTTGGTTTACTAGTTCCAAATTATGGTTTTCGCCCAAAACCCTAAACTAGAACTAAATCCCCCCAAGTAGCATATGAGTCCTAGTTTGATTCAAAAGTCTTAATTTTAGGATTGCAGACCTTCTTTCAAGAATCTCTAGTTTTCCAGGTGCACCTTTTTTTATCTCTAGTTTGTTATTTTGATTTGAGTTCAATTTCTAGGTCATATAGTTAGGTTTTGCATGTTATTGTCATTTCTTTTCTTTCTACATATTTTCTTAGTGGTGAACACCTCATTTTTCTTTAATCACACCCTAGGATACCTTATAGTAGATCCCCTTCTCTCAATTGCACCTTTAGATTGGGATCTCTAGGGTTTCCTTGAATGAAACAAAAGAAAAATAGGGTCCCCTAAGTTTCCCATCTCCTAAAAGATGGACACACATGATTCTCCTTCATTTCATTTTGGTGAACCCAGCCTTTGGACACCTTATTTATTATTTGGAGTGCATTATAGTCCTAGATCTAGCTTACATTAACTTTGCATTAGAACTTGCATTAGTTAATTTGACTTTAGGGCTTCTAAATCTCGCATTAGTGAAAGTGCATATAGCTTCCATTTCTTGCATCTTGCATAATTGAATTTCATTTGAAATATATAATTACACTTAGTATAGATTGAATACAAGTTATAAACCTTAACATTCACTCAAAAATTGGTGAATTTAGAGTCAAAACATTCATCTAGGACTCATTCACCCCTTTGGGTGATTTAGTCCCAATCTAGGTTGTTTTACTTTATTTTTGGGAATTCTATGTTGACTAGTTTTTAGGATTCCAGGCCTTCAAAAACTCCAACTAACACTCATATGCCCCTTTGGGTGATTTAGTCCCGTGTTAGATATAAAACTGCATTTTGTAACATTAAAAAACCTTGTTTCTATGCTTTAGTTTGTTGTTGTTATATTTTTGTTTCAGTTTACTGAATCCCTTTTACATTCATTTAATTTCATCTAACTTAATTTGGTTCATTTCATGGATTTCTTAATTTCATTCCAGGTTATTACATTGCATTTCATCCTTGATATGTGCTTTGGTAACCTTTGGATGTCCTTGAAGTCATTAGTGTATGTGTCAAGTTGTGCCTTTGGAAATGATCCTAATGAAACTGAAATCAGTCATGCTCACTCAATTCCTAATTCATGTCCTCCTCATGATGTTGACATAATTGGATAAGATGATTACAACATGAAAAACTTCATAAAAGACTTCCTTAACAACATTGAGACTAATGCATCATTTTATCCTTCCCTGAAAAAACCAACACAACCTGAGATGTTTGGACTTCTACATCCTAAAATAGAAACACAAGCTGAGCTTAACTTCCCTATAATAGGTGAACCTAGTTCCTCTAATCAAGCAAAAATTCAACCATCCTATGTTAATAGATTTACCAACACTCCCATCAACCTAGAAGAGACATATGGAAAAGGGTTCACAATTTTAAGTAGAAAAGGATGTGATACAACAAGAAACATGAAATTCATCAACTCCAAGAGAAAATACCAACTAAAGATACCAAAGGGTTAGGATATCAAGATCCTCCTCCCAAAATAAGTCCTCCTTCCTAAAGAACAATCAATGCATTGTAATGATGATAGAGATGATAGGACCATCTTAGATCCTCCTCTTCAACATCTAACTTAGGAAATTTGTGAATATAGCAGGCAACAAAGGCATTACAAACTAAAGAAACTACAATTTCCTTGATCATTGTCTACAACTAAAAGAACCTTACACATACTTCTAAGCCAAGGACTTATTACATTACCACCCATGAGAGAGAATCGAAAACCAAATCCTAAGAACACAAACACATCACATTGTCGGTATCATAGAGTTCTTGGACATAGTATTGATGAGTGTTGTGCCTTAAAACAAATATTTAAAAAGTTTGATATCATAGAAATAATCCCTTAAACCATTTCCTTCCGCTCCTTTCCATGTAATAGTTGTAGGATCACAATATGCTCACTATTACATGCTTTACATTCATTGCAAATCATTTCAAAATGCAAGGAGCTCCTTCTCATCACCTACCTCATCTCATTCTTGTCTTGCACACAGTGGGGCAAGAATTAGATATCCTTTTCCTAGTTTGTCACTTTTTGTTGTCCCTTTGGTTAGTTGTCGACCTTCCATATATAATGAATAATATTGGGATATGGAACGACCTGTTATAGGTTGAATCACACATGCCTTACTATTATTTCCTTTATTTTCTTTTTCATGTTATGTATGTGATTGCATGTGTGTAATGTGATCCCTCATACTATTTTGTTTGATGTATCTCTCTCTCTTTATGAAATTCCTCTATTTGTATCTACATTGTTCTCTATGTCATAAACAATTTATTTTTTCATTTGTCTTGTGTTTTCCTTTTGGGGATGATGGAAGGCATCGAGCAATTTAGGTCTCTTCCATGTTGACCCAAAATATTTTCTTCTATACTTTCATTTATCTTATGTTTTCCTTTTGGGCACGATGCAAGGTGTCAAGACATTTAGGTTTCTTCCATGTTGAACTAAAAAATTTCTTTTTTTTCACTCTCTTTGTGTCATTCTTCCTGTTCCATGAGTATCTGGGGAATGAGGATAGTTCTGAGCTCTCTAATAACATTGTAGAAAATACATACTAACCCCAAATCCATGGATCCTTTGTGTGACATTTGGGATTTCATTATGGGGGCAACCCCTTTTCATGACATAGCTTTATTTGGAAACATATGACTTGGCATAGGGATTTCCAAATAAGCTCTCATGTCCTCTTTATTGTTAGCATTTTTCATTTTCTATTTTAAATTAATTGTTCATAGCATGGTGTTTATAAATTTCTTTAAAGCGGGGGCATACATTGGCATTATTCTTTTTGAGTTTCTCATGTTTCATTACGTAGCCTTCCTATTTCATGCAATGTTTCTTTTTCTTTATGGTGAAATTGGGTGTGATGTCCTTGAAAAGTGTGATCTCTCTTAGCATAGTATATTCCTCTTAGTGGCTTGATGCAACACACTGCATGTTGAGAAATGTAACTCAAATTACTAGCTTGGTCGCTTCCTAGAGTGCTTATCTTTTCCTCCTTTGGCAACCTATCACCCAAATATTGAACCTTGAAACCTATGTCATGGGGTTTTAAAAGATTGTAATTGGGTGATAGTGTGTTGGTCACAGTGATCGAGAAATTCCTAACCTCTGATTGGAGGTTGTGAAGTTGGAGTTTCGGGTGATAGAGTGATCCTTCTATCAAGATGTGGCGGCTTCTAGGAACTTTGTAACCTCTGTCATGAGGTTTGGAAGTTGGATTTTTGAGCAATTGAGTGATCCCTTTGTCACCATGTCACAGTGTTCGAGTTTCTCCCGATTGGGCTACATAGCCAATGTATGGTGGGACCTATCTATGTGGATGGTGATATTAGTTGTACGGTTGGTTGTCGCATGGATGGTGGGGACCACTTGGTACTCGATAGGTTGGTGGATTGTGATGGAGGCTGACAAGTGGCGATGATGTGGAGGACCGATGCCATGTGGGGCCATGTGCTCGATGGTTGACTCGGTGACTCATGAAGAACCCTAAGCTTGAAGGTGGAGATTTGTTTGACTTCCTATCTAATGGCCAGCATTGGATGATGGCGTATGGCTCGAGGTGAAACCATAAAGGGGTGCAGTAGTTGAATAGTCTATTAGTGATGGAGACAATGACCCTGGACTCTCTCGTGTGTCATGCTTGAAGCTCTCTGAGAGTGGAGGTTGACCCTAGACAAGCTGAGCTATAGGATGAAAGGTTGGATGCAGTGAAGGCTGAGGGGAACTCTCTCGGAGCTTGAAGCTTGGAGCAGAGAGTGGCGACAACTATGAGTGGCAATAACCAAAGGGTGTAGTGGCTAGATGTGAGGCTGAAAGGTTGGGTGTTGGCCGAGGCTACTAGGTGAAGACCGAGAGGATGCATGGAGGCTGAGAGACTATGTGTAGGTCCAGTGGTTGGGCATTGAACAAGCTGAGAGAGCCAAGGTGTTAGATGCACAGTGAGAGGTTGGATGCAAGCAGAGAGGCTGTGAGGCTGGGCATGGACTAGTTGAGAACTTGAGTGTATTCCAAGAGGTTGTGACACCATGGGAGAGATGGATCTTGTAGAAGGTGTAGGCTGAGTGACTATGTGACTGAGAGACTAAGAGGTTGATGGTCGAGTCATGTAGCTGTGTAGCTGTGAGATGTATTTCACTTAGAGAGATGGTCACAAGGGGTTGTTTTGTCATATTTTTCTCCAAAATGGAACAAGATGTAAATCTCCTATAAAGGCCATGAGCTTGATATTTTATTGTAACTTTTTTGTTGCTAAATAATACAATGGTGATCTGGGCTTTTGGAGTGTGGTGTTTTTTACCTGAAAGGGTTTTCCCCACGTATATCTGTGTGTTCATGTCTTTTGTTTCATATTTCATCGTTGTTTATGTTGGTGTTATTGAAACTATTTTTTGGAGTGTGGTTTTTTTTACCTGAAAGGGTTTTCCCCACGTATATCTATGTGTTCATGTATTTTGTTTCATATTTCATGGTTCTTTATGTTGGTGTTAATGAAACTATTTTGCATGGATTTCTCTCTAAGGGTCAATGTGGGAAACGGACTGTGCCTATTTCCACTTTATGGTATAGTAGTTGTGTCTTTGAAGAAATGTGAAGAAATTAAAATCGTTGAAGGAACTGTTGTTCTTAGATGTTTCTATCTGAGATGACCCTGATATTTCCCAACACTGCATCCCCTAAATTGTGAATCTTCTATTCTTCAGTTGGTCCTCTCTTGGAGACATTTTGCACAATGTTCCCTAAGTTAATACCTTACATGAACTAAGCAAAAATCCTTTGAATATACCTCACACCATTTTTCATTTACAATATCATTTATATGGCCACCTTGCATAACACACTTTGCTTGCCTATGGAGCCATCCTATTTCTTCATGGGTGTCAAGCATATGAAGCTT
Organism: Sequoia sempervirens; assembly: GCA_007258455.2. NCBI lineage: Eukaryota > Viridiplantae > Streptophyta > Pinopsida > Cupressales > Cupressaceae > Sequoia > Sequoia sempervirens. Next base: position 48,873 of record VDFB02144395.1, read on the forward strand.
TGCTTGCCTCGTGAATTCCTACTTTAGTGTTGTGTGGCACCTTATAAAAATTATCAAGAGGTATAGATTTAGTATGGCTAGTATGTGGGAGCCAAACCTATGCTTGACTTTCCCATAGCCACTTGCTTGTCTATGTGAGTGCATACTGGCCACGTGCATATGTATCTTGTGGGGTCTCACCTAGTGGACGACTTGAGGTTCCACTATCCCTTGTGTGTATTTTTTTGGTTTATATAGTGGGAATCATGTTCCACCTGTAAATGTTGTTGGATAAAAATATTAGATCTAATCTACATCATGTTGGACAAATGATCGATGCTTGACCACCCATTTTTCTTTTATTTTTCTCTCTTTGTCTTTGGTAGTGTATGCTTGTACCTTGTTGTTACTCCTTATACCATTCACTTGTGTGTTTCTTTTATTCCTATGTTGGTTTGCCTTAGGATCTTGATCCTGGGGGCTTGCAGAACCCTCTTGATAGTTGTTGTCCTATATCACTAGCACCGGTACATTTAAACCCCTCTTGATGTGATTTTATCTACTTTAGAGTGAATTTAAACCAAGTTCCTCCACTCACTAAAGTGGGGGATAAATGTAGAGTAGAAAAAATGTATCCATTTAAATTTTCACACTTGTTTCGGAACTCACTGCTAAAATTGGGCTTCTTTATGCCTTATTTGGACTTATTTTGCATCCACAAGCCTTATTTAATGCATCTTTTTGCAGATAATCCTGACACATACCTAATAGAAAAACATAATTTAGTGATTTTGGATTGTATAGCCCAATTTTAGTGATTTGGCACTCATATGTCACCTTGAGTATATGGGTCCCACCTAAGTTTCAGGGCCTGGTCCTAAATTTGGCATAAAACTTAAGATTTTTTAAAATTTGTGTCCCAAGCTTAGGCTACTGGGATTGATACGCCCCAAATGGCGCATGATTCCTACTTATCTTGGACCTATTTTGAATTCAAATTCTTGGTAGGATTTTATTCTTCTAGATCAGATGTCAGCTTGTAGTGTTGTAATTTCATGAAATTTGGCATAAACAAGTATAAATACAAGGTCATTTCACATAATTTCTCCTAGCAATTTAAGTGATTTTATGAGAATTCATGTGAGAGCATTATAGAGAATTCAAGAGAAATCAAGTGTTGATTATCAAGTATTTTGAAACTATATTCAAATTCAAGCATCATGTCAAAGTCATAATGCATCATGTTTATTTTTAAGCTAACATTTGTGATGGAGATTCTTATGATTCAAGCAAGCTTTCAAGTCAAGATCCAAAACATAGAATCAAGAGTTAAGATCTAAGTTCATGCTAGCCATTTCATACAAGATTGAAGCCTTAATATCAATAGTTTGGTGAGTTGCAAAATAGCATATTTGTTAACTCATCATTCCTCCATTCTATTTCATTTCATTTCAAGCTTTGATTTCCACAACGGGGTTTGACCAAGGAAAACCCCTATCCACTAACAAAACAACATTTTTCCCTCTCTTTGATGCACATGATTTTTTAGATTTAGGTTGAACATCCATTGAAGAGAAAGATTGAAGAAAGTTGTCAAAGTTGTCACCTTCATTTCCAAATTAGGGAAGGTCATGTACATGTCATAATTCAAGGTTTGAGAATCAAAGTTTGGAAGGGAGAGAAGCTACAGAAGAACACTAGAGGCTATAAAATTTTTAGATCAACCTTAATATTGGGATTAAATCGCCACTAGTGGCATATCAATCCCAGTATACTAGTTTTTAGACACTTTTTGTAGATCTTGGTTTACCAGTTGTAGATTCTGGTTTTGGCCCGAAACCCTAAACTAGTACTAAATCTCTCCTACCGGCGTGTGAGTCCCATTATGCTTCAAAAGTCATAATTTTGAGATTGTACACCTTGTTTCAAGAATTTTCAGTTTTGTATGTACACCTCTATTTATTTTGAGTTTTCTATTCTGATTTGAGTTCATTTTCTAGGTTATATAGTTAGATTTTGCATGTTACTTTCCTTTCTTTTCCTTCTAAGACTTAGATTAGTGGTGAACCCCCCCTTTGTCTTTAATCACACCCTAGGAGACCTTATAGCACATCCCCTTCTCTCAATTGCACATTTATATTAGGATCTCCAAGGTTTCCTTGAATGAAACAAGAGTAAATAGAGCCCCCTAAGTTTCCCATCTCCTAAAAGGTGGACACACTCCATTCTCCTTCATTTCACCTTCAACTACCAAGTCACATTCCTAATAATTTGTACCATGATAATATAAATAGTAATAAGAATTACCCTAACAAATATCTAAACACCCTCTTAAGGGTATGTGCAAGATCATGATGGGACAAAAAATGGTGATATGATGGGTATGTGTAGGGTATGTGGTTGACAACTTTTTTTTTACTCGAAATTGATGAAACGAAAAGGGTTAAGTTTAAAGAAGATTCTCAGCATTCCACCAATATAAATGATGCTTTACTTTGAAGTTAATAAATTATTATTATTCGTTTTCTATTTAAATGACGACTAAAGTCTTGATTAATAGGTTGATTAAAAACATATATAGCTTTCAAATGGTATCACATTTTTTGAATCCAAAACATGCATCATATTCTATGCTTCGCATACTATAGGATTTAAAAAAAAAAAACATGAAGTTTTGACCAAGTTAAGGTGGTCAGAAATATGAGTTTTTATATTTTTTTAAAGTTGTAATAAAAAATTCATAATTAATTATTTACTTAGAAAAAATTAAAAAAAATATGTATCACATGGGGATATGATTCCTCTACTTATATCTAAAATATTATAAAAATAATTATCATTTTATTATGGTTAGGGTAGTCGACAAAACAGCTACTTCTTATTTTTTCCTTGAAATTTAAATACTACTACATTGAAATTTCAAATTTTCACCAAATAGATTTTTAAAAAAAAACCTAGTAGTTTAGAAACTACATTCAATTTACTACAGATTCTATTATTACATATTTTTGAAATAATATAAATAACTTATTCAAATTTTTATGTCAAGTTGCCTAACTCTTACTTTTCTAAATTTTTCGCCACTTAAGGGCCTTTTCTTTCCATGATGATCCTACACATACCCTTAACAAAATTCCAATGCTCTTTACCTGGGTTAGGCATAAAACTTAAGATTTTTTAAAATTTGTGTCCCAAGCTTAGGCTACTGGGATTGATACGCCCCAAATGGCGCATGAGTCCTACTTATCTTGGACCTATTTTGAATTCAAATTCTTGGTAGGATTTTATTCTTCTAGATCAGATGTCAGCTTGTAGTGTTGTAATTTCATGAAATTTGGCATAAACAAGTATAAATACACGGTCGTTTCACATAATTTCTCCTAGCAATTTAAGTGATTTTATGAGCATTCATGTGAGAGCATTATAGAGAATTCAAGAGAAATCAAGTGTTGATTATCAAGTATTTTGAAACTATATTCAAATTCAAGCATCATGTCAAAGTCATAATGCATCATGTTTATTTTTGAGCTAACATTTGTGATGGAGATTCTTATGATTCAAGCAAGCTTTCAAGTCAAGATCCATAACATAGAATCAAGAGTTAAGATCTAAGTTCATGCTAGCCATTTCATACAAGATTGAAGCCTTCATATCAATAGTTTGGTGAGTTGCAAAATAGCATATTTGTTAACTCATCATTCCTCCATTCTATTTCATTTCATTTCAAGCTTTGATTTCCACAACGGGGTTTGACCAAGGAAAACCCCTATCCACTAACAAAACAACATTTTCCTCTCTTGATGCACATGATTTCTTAGATTTAGGTTGAAATATCCATTGAAGAGAAAGATTAGAGAAAGCCAAAGTTGTCACCTTCTATTTCCAGCCTAGGAAGTGCCTTCATGTCATAATCTGCCTATAAATCAAAAAGTTTGGAAGGGAGAGAAGCCAATGTAAGAACACTAGAGGCTATAGTTTTAGATCAACTCTAATATTGGGATTAAATCACCACTAGTGGCATATCAATCCCAAGATACTAGTTTTAGACACTTTTGTAGATCTGGGTTTACCAGCTTTGTAGATTCTGCTCAAATTCAAACCCAAACTAGTACTCAAATTCCCACCATGGTGAGCTCCATTATGCTTCAAAGTCATAATTTTGAGATTTCAAACGTTGTTTCAGGCGTCTCCAATTTTCCAGGTTGCCCTCTGTTCTTTCACAATTTATTATTTTGATTTTGTGTTTCATTTCCTAGGTTATATAGTTAGATTTGTATATTACTTTTGTTTCCTTCTTTCTAAGCATTTTCTTAGTGGTGAACCCCCCATTTTAATCACACCCTAGGGAGACCTTTGAGAGAAGCACACATCCCCTTCTCTCAATTGGTAACTTTATATTGGGATTCCAAGGTTTCTTGAATGAAACAAGAGAGTAAAATAGAGCCCCTAAGTTTCCCATCTCCCAAAAAGGTGGACACACTCCATTCTCCTTCATTTCACCTTCAACTACCAAGTCACACATTCTAATAATTTACAAAAATTCATGATAATATAAATAGTAATAAGAATTACCCTAACAATATCTAAACACCGGCATGTGCAAGATCATGATGTAAAAAATGGTGGATATGATGGGTATGTGTAGGGTATGTGGTTGGACAACTTTTTTTTAATTTAAATTGATGAAATGAAAAAGGGTTAAGTTTAAAGAAGATTCTCAAGATTCCACCAATATGTCGATGCTTTACTTTGAAGTTAATAAATTATTATTATTCAAGTTTATTTAAAATTATGATTAAAGTCTTGATTGATAGGCTGATTGAAAAACATCTATAGCTTTCAAACAATATCATATTTTTTGAATCCGAAACATGCGCCACATTCTATGCTTCACATACCATAGGATTAAAAAACAAATCATGAAGTTTTGACCAAGTTAAGGTGGTCAGACATATGAGTTTTTATATTTTAAAGTTGTAATAAAAATTTATACTCATCTATTTTACTTAGAAAAAAAAATCATTAAAAAAAAATATGTATCACATGTGATATGATTCCTCTACTTATATCTAAAATAAATAATTATCATTCTCTTTATTATGGTTAGGTAGCTCCTAATAAACACCTACTCTTATTTTTTCCTTTGAAATTTAAATACTACCGCATTGAAATTTCAAATTTTCACCAAATAGAGCCTTTAAAAAACCCAGTAGTCAGGAAACTACATCTAATTTACTACAGATTCTATTCTTACATATTTTGAAATAATATAAATAACTTATTCAAATTTCTTTTATGTCAAGTTTGCCTAACCTTACTTCTTTTCTAAATTCGGCCACTTAAGGGCCTTTCTTTCCATGATGATCCTCTAAAGCACATACCCTTAACAAAATTCCAATGCTCTTTACCTGGGTTAGGCATAAACTTAAGATTTTTTAAAATTCTGTGTCCCAAGCTTAGGCTATCGATCGATACTTCCAAATGGCGATGAGATTCTACCTCTATCTTGGACCTATTTTGAATTCAAAATTCTCTGTGATTTTATTCTTCTAGATCAGATACAAATTTTGTAGTGTTGTAATTTCATGAAATTTTGCATAAACAAGTATAAATACAAGGTCATTTCACATAATTTCTCCTAGCAATTTAAGTGATTTTATGAGCATTCATGTGAGAGCATTATAGAGAATTCAAGAGAAATCAAGTGTTGATTATCAAGTATTTTGAAACTATATTCAAATTCAAGCATCATGTCAAAGTCATAATGCATCATGTTTATTTTTGAGCTAACATTTGTGATGGAGATTCTTATGATTCAAGCAAGCTTTCAAGTCAAGATCCATAACATAGAATCAAGAGTTAAGATCTAAGTTCATGCTAGCCATTTCATACAAGATTGAAGCCTTCATATCAATAGTTTGGTGAGTTGCAAAATAGCATATTTGTTAACTCATCATTCCTCCATTCTATTTCATTTCATTTCAAGCTTTGATTTCCACAACGGGGTTTGACCAAGGAAAACCCCTATCCACTAACAAAACAACATTTTTCCCTCTCTTTGATGCACATGATTTTTTAGATTTAGGTTGAACATCCATTGAAGAGAAAGATTAGAGAAAGTTTTCAAAGTTGTCACCTTCATTTCCAAATTAGGGAAGGTCATGTACATGTCATAATTCAAGGTTTGAGAATCAAAGTTTGGAAGGGAGAGAAGCTACAGAAGAACACTAGAGGCTATAAAAGTTTTAGATCAACCTTAATATTGGGATTAAATCACCACTAGTGGCATATCAATCCCAGTATACTAGTTTTTAGACACTTTTTGTAGATCTTGGTTTACCAGTTGTAGATTCTAGTTTTGGCCCGAAACCCTAAACTAGTACTAAATCTCCCCTACCGGCGTGTGAGTCCCATTTGCTTCAAAAGTCATAATTTTGAGATTGTACACCTTGTTTCAAGAATTTTCAGTTTTGTATGTACACCTCTATTTATTTTGAGTTTTCTATTCTGATTTGAGTTCATTTTCTAGGTTATATAGTTAGATTTTGCATGTTACTTTCCTTTCTTTTCCTTCTAAGACTTAGATTAGTGGTGAACCCCCCCTTTGTCTTTAATCACACCCTAGGAGTCCTTATAGCACATCCCCTTCTCTCAATTTCACCTTTATATTGGGATCTCCAAGGTTTCCTTGAATGAAACAAGAGTAAATAGAGCCCCCTAAGTTTCCCATCTCCTAAAAGGTGGACACACTCCATTCTCCTTCATTTCACCTTCAACTACCAAGTCACATTCCTAATAATTTGTACCATGATAATATAAATAGTAATAAGAATTACCCTAACAAATATCTAAACACCCTCTTAAGGGTATGTGCAAGATCATGATGGGACAAAAAATGGTGATATGATGGGTATGTGTAGGGTATGTGGTTGACAACTTTTTTTTTACTCGAAATTGATGAAATGAAAAGGGTTAAGTTTAAAGAAGATTCTCAGCATTCCACCAATATAAATGATGCTTTACTTTGAAGTTAATAAATTATTATTATTCGTTTTCTATTTAAATGATGACTAAAGTCTTGATTAATAGGTTGATTGAAAACATATATAGCTTTCAAATGGTATCACATTTTTTGAATCCAAAACATGCATCATATTCTATGCTTCGCATACTATAGGATTTAAAAAAACAAATCATGAAGTTTTGACCAAGTTAAGGTGGTCAGACATATGAGTTTTTATATTTTTTAAAAGTTGTAATAAAAAATTCATAATTAATTATTTACTTAGAAAAAAATTACAAAAAAATATGTATCACATGGGGATATGATTCCTCTACTTATATCTAAAATAAATAATTATCATTTTATTATGGTTAGGGTAGTCAGACAAACACCTACTTTATTTTTTCCTTGAAAGAAATACTGCATTGAAATTTCAAATTTTCACCAAATAGATTTTAAAAACCTAGTAGTTTAGAAACTACATTCAATTTACTACAGATTCTATTCTTACATATTTTTGAAATAATATAAATAACTTATTCAAATTTTTATGTCAAGTTGCCTAACTCTTACTTTTCTAAATTTTTTGCCACTTAAGGGCCTTTTCTTTCCATGATGATCCTACACATACCCTTAACAAAATTCCAATGCTCTTTACCTGGGTTAGGCATAAAATTTCTTAGAACTCCCACTTCTTGGGCTATATCTAGTCTAGTAAAAATCATTGAATATATTAAACTACTATTGACACTAGCATAAGGGAAGTTAGAAATCTCCTCAAAATCATCAACAAAACTAGGACACATATCTAAACTCAACTTAGTACCAATCGAAAATGGAATACTAACTAGCTTACTATTTTGGATATTAAACCTCTAGAAAATGGTATCAGCATGTACTCTAAGTTAAACATAGATTTTTTATGAACCTAACCTCAATTGATCTCCATCCAAAGGATATATTTTGCAACCTCCAAATCCTTCATATCAAATGTGCGAAAAATTTGGTTTCTTCATCTCCCTAATCATTACCTTATTGTTATTAATAAACATGTCATTAACATACCAGATAATAATCAGTATCTAATCATCAATAGCATTTATATAAACACAAGCATCCTCTTCACTCCTAAGATAATTCATCTACAATAGAAAAGAATCAAACGTTGGGTGCCACATCCTAGGTGACTATTTCACACCATACAAAGAAATATTTAACCTGCAAACCAATTGTTATTTTCCTTTCACAATAAAACTATTAGGTTGTCACATATAATTTTTTTCCTCAAGATCCCCATGTAAGAAAATTGTTTTACTAATCATTTTCTCTTTCTCAATTTTTTTTTTTTTTTAAAAGTAGCAATGGATAATAAGAATCTTATAAACTTGGGTGATCCCACAATATTGTGTTTCACTTTTTTCCCAAGATGGACATTTACATCAATATTTTTAACTGAATCTTCATCTTCTAAGACCTGTAGTAGTTAAACCATTAAGAATTTGAAGATGATGCAAACTAGTGATTTCTACCAATTTCTGTGTAAATTCTAAAAATATTTGTTTTAATTTTTTTTTCAAAGTAAATCATGATTCTTTCAACATCTCCTTTAATAAATAAATTTAAACAAAACACAACATTTTCAAAAAGTAATGTTTGTCACATCCAACATAACCTTTTTTATATAAAGGATCCTAAAATTCTAAATTTTGAAATATAGATTTTAAACATCAATATAAAGGGAAAGGACGTTTTTTCATAATTTTTGGTTACATATTTTTCTAATTAATTTTTGAAGTCATTGTAACTATAATTTGGACATACATGTGTTTCATCCAACATAACTTCTTGTATATATATCAAAATCCTTTTTTTTTGTGAAAGAAGAACAACAATACGAAGGGAATGGATATTTTTTGAATTTTTTTTACAATGATTTACTATTTTTCAACCTCTATAGAACAAAGAGCTTGATGTTTCTAGAAAAAACTATGTTCAGTAAAAATTTAAAATTAAATACATGATAAAATGAAAATGTATCAAAACTATGTACTTGTTGGAAAGCTCCCTTCAAGGGCTATGATATTTCAAAATATGTTTTCAAGTTAAGCTCATTTGAAGGTCCAACCCAAGGTTTGAAACTAAAATTTCTAAGGAGATTTTGAGGTAGATGCAAAAGATATCATTTTTGACACCTTCAATCGAAGGTCATTGATTAAATGCTTTTTATTTGTTCTTTGACCTTTGGTCAAAGGTAGACCTTCTATTGAAGGTACAAAATGAAATACCTTCAATCAAAGGTTTTGCTTCGATTGAAGGTGTGTCTTTAAAACTTGCATCCACACCCCAAAATTTTCTCTTGCTAAAAATGAGAAATAGTTTCATGATTTTTCCCAAAAGTTAATTTATCAATAGGAGAGAAAATTTCACCAAAATTAACTCCATCTCTTTGACAGTAACCCTTGACCACCAATCTCTTCTTGTGCCTCTCTAACCAACTATCTATACCAAATTTATTTTTAAACACCCACTTACAACCAATGAGACTCCTTCCTTTAGGAAAAGTAATAAGATCCTAGGTCATACAACTATCCAAGGTCATCACCTCCTCCTACATAGCATGTATCCAAGACTCACTTTCATCCAAAGAGAGAGCATCCCTAAAATATCTAGCTTCATTGTTAGTACTTAACAAATCAAATACAAATAGGAAATTTGGTGGGCTATACCTATCAACTAGATTTCATTTCCTTGTGGAACTCCTCAAGGTAAGAGTAATTTTGGTTATACCTATCTTCTTCTTATTTTATGTGGTCATATTACACATCCTCTAAAATATTTGAACCCTCTTCTTCTTCTCCATCCTTAGATCCATCTAAATTTTCTTGCACATGTGTACCTTCCTACTTCTTAATCTTTGTCTCAAAGTGCACTATATTTGTTTTATCTTTATCCTTTGGTTTTTCTTATCCCAAGTAAGCTTTAAACTCCCTAAAAATCACATATATAGATAATATTATTGTGTGTTAGAGTATTTTAAATATTATGACTTTTTACATTCTCATGATAACCAATAGAAAAGCATTTAGGTTCTTTTGGATCTAGATTAGATCACTTTTATTGAGGCATGTGAACAAAATCCTCATAACCAAAGACCCTTAAGTGTGAAATAAAAGGAATTCTACCTATCCACACTTAATAATTGTTTTTATCAATAATATTTAAATAAGGATATCTATTAACCAAATAGAAAATAGTACCTACAACTTCTACCCAAATGCATTTATCAAGATTGGCACCACTTAACATGCTCTTAGCTCTTTTCATAAAGGTATGGTTTATTATTTTTCTACCCCATTTTTTGGGGGAATGTAAGGAGTAGTATTTTTTTGAACAATACCTACATGGTTACAAAACTCATCAAATTCCCTAGAACAATATTCACCCTTATTGTTAGATCTCAAAGCTTTTATCTTATATTTTGATTTCTTTTAGACGAATGCCTTAAATTCGTTAAAATTAATGAAAATTTCATATTTAGAATGGATAAAATAATTCCATGTATATATTGAGACATCATAAATGAAAGAGACATAATAATGAGATTTACCCAAAGAGTCAACATCCCCTAGTCCACATTCATCTAAATGAATGGTCTCTAATAATATCTCTGCCTTATTAATTCCATTAGGAAATGGTGATCTATTATTTTTACCAAATATAAAATGCTAACAAAAATCATTTTTCCAACTGAATAATCAAAAATACCATCAACCAATTTTTTATTAAGAATGGTCTTAATCTTGACCTTTTTCACCAATGTGACCCAATCTATGGTGCCACACCATACATGCATTTTTAGTGCTAATTAAATTGGTTGCGAATTAAATTAGTAGAGTTACAAAAAGTAGTGGTATTTAGCCTAAAAAAAGTCCATATCCAAGATCCTTTATGTAGAAATTCAGTGATTCAATCCACAGCTCCCATGAAACACCTACAAGTGATTACCTATCACAATATAGAAAAGATCAACAAGCAAGATTATGCTGAATAACCTAAGAATTATTATTGATACAACTATTGGGTGAACTTGTTTCCATCCAGAATTAAATTACAATTATAATGAATCAATCCTTATGAAAGGATGAAATTTAACCCTATATTAGGGTTAGATTAGAACATGACAAGTGTCCTTGTAGGAATGAATGAGACATGTTATAATATTAGAAGCTTTAATCATGCAAAATGCAACTAATTAATTAAAGAAAATAATGAAATAAAAGCACTCCTAAGTTTAGCTTAAGTGTAATAAAGCATAAAGTGACTGAATTAATTAATGATTTATTAATTAATTAGGTGATGACTTTATTACTCCAACACCCCCCGTTAAGATGAACTAGGGAGAAACTAAACTATGATAAATAAATACTTGAATGGATGCATGAATGGGTCTCTCCCTAATGGTTGATGAGGTACCCATGTACAATAAGCTAATCTCTCGTAATTGGAGAAAAGGAGAAAACCTCAAGGGAAAAACTCCCCTACAAAAGAATGTAATGCACTAATAGAAGAAGGATAGAAGGTGGATTACATAATACCCCCCATACAAAACTTTGTCACATAAGTACATATACAATGGTCTCCATAAGAGAGATAGAAAGAGACTAGAAGGCCCCCCCACAATGAATAAACTCTTGTCACAATGGTGGATGCCTAATGTAGAATCTAGAAAGATATCCTGAAGCAACAAATAACATTCCTCCCCTTGGGAAGAAATGGATCCAAAGGACGATGTCGAAGAAACCCTATGAAGAGTGATGAACCAATATGTCTAAAGATGTATGCATGTAAAAACTACTCACTTATCCACATGTTAGAAAGCGATGATGGTGATCTAAGATCCTATGAAGACTGATGTAGAACAAGCTACAAAGGTGATGAAGATGGTGAGACAACAACGAGGATGTGGCTATCAACAAAGAGGAGATGAATTTCCTCAAAGTAATCCTCTAGATCTATAATATAGGACTCTACAAACAAGAATGATATGTCTGTGAGATACGAATCCCATGTAGCTATGTCTGGAAGATGTATGATGTCCTCTTGCACTGAATCAATAAGTTCCAAATATGTGGTGATGTCAAACTAATCAAGAACAGCAAGAGATGTTGATGTAGTCTCAATCTGAAGAGTGGGAATATGAATGAAAGCCTTTGAACCATCCAAACATGCAAGACCTGTGATATACTCAAGCTCCTCTAAAGTATCATCATCAAAGGGTATGGAATCTGCATCTGCAAGAGGGATGAGACAATCTACAACAGGATCCTCTGGGTATAGAGAGATTTGAGGATCTCCGCAGATCTCCCAAAGTCGTGTCTAAAGTATGTGGGGACATTCAATGTCCGATACAACATACATAGTGTCAAGATCAACACTAGAACATATAAACCCTACAATATGATCTACAATGTTTCCCATGCTGAAAAGCTCCCTGGTGTATCTGATATAGGTATGAGTCCATACAAATAAGGAAAAATATCAAGCAACCTAAGATGTTTCAAGATGCCATTTTTCCAAGACTCATAGTTATCCTTTTACAAGTTGATCACAAAATGATGAATAGAAATACCCATGATACTCACTCAAAAGAAAAATTCAAAGACTAAAACCCTCAATATTGATAAAGCAGATCAAATAATGTCATCTCATGCAAAAAAATCATTTCCAGGTGCCAAGACATCCAAGTAATTAAGCAAAGTGTGAAAACACAAAATACTAAATAAAATATACCTAGGGTAGATTCTAGAAAAAGTGCATGAATAGATCTGAAGAGCTCTCAAATACCTTCCCAATATTGCTTGGATTACGAAAAATTAGAGATACAAGCATAAAGTTATGAGCTCAAAAGCACAAGATGAAGATCTAACTTTGACTTAGAATAATAGGAACCACTAGAAAGTTTGTGAAACCAACATTCTGATGATATCTTGTTTGCTCGATTTCGACACTATATGCCCACGTTATGCCAAAAAGAAAAAAAAAACTGCTCCTTGAAGGAAGATTGGGGTTAGGAGGGGGCTAGAGAGTTAGCTGCATGGATGACATCATGCTGACATCTACAAAATGCTAGCTTAAATTTGACTGCCTTTGCTGCAAAAAGAAATCCATCCCTCTGTTGAAAAAAAATTAGGTCACTGATATATTCTCTAGAAATCAAAATATTATTTGCCTCATTTTTTTTTCCGCTGTGGGTTTCAATATTTTGAATATTCTGAGATACTTGGAATATTCTGACTCACTATTTTGTCTGCTACCTAAATTCCTGAAAAGAGCTACCAGAATTTGAAAAAGACCAACGACAATTAGGAGTTGTTGGTGGCAGTTTGGTACACCTACATCAGTGTATTATGTACCTGGCATGAGCATTAAAGCCTACGTTTTTTTTTTTTTTCAAAAAAATCCGTTTGATTTTTGAATTTTTTGATTTCATTTTTCAATAAAAACTAATTAATTTTTTTAATTTTTTTCTCAAGTAAAAAAAGAAAAACACTAATTTTTTTTTTGACTAATGGAATTTAAAAAAAAAAAACAAGAATAACCCTGTACTTGTTGTGCACACTAATCAAGGCACCCAGATCTATACGGATCTATGTGCCTCTAAAAATAATTCCTTTCATTGCAACTGCTCAGATTTGAGCAAAACAATAGGTGATCTTAAAGTTTTCAGATGCTTCGGATGCGATGGCAAGCTCTATTTTGTTCTAGGATGCACCAAAACATTACTCGAGGTTAGATCCCTCTAGAAATTGATTAGGGGGTTGTAGATCTAGGCTCTGATACCATGTTAGAATCGATGGATTCAATCCACAGCTCCCATGAAACACCTGCAAGTGATTATGTATCAAAATATAGAAAAGATCAACAAGCAAGATTGTGCTCAATAACCTAAGAATTATTACTGATGCAACCACCGAGTGAATTTTTTGCCGTCTAGAATTAAATTATAATTACAATGAAGCAATCCTTATGAAAGGATGAAATCTAACCCTAGATTAGGGCTAGATTAGAACATGACAAGTTTCCTCATGGGAATGAATGAGACAACATGTTCTAATATTATAAGCTTTAATCATGCAAAATGCAACTAATTAATTAAAGAAAATAATGAAATAAAAGCACTCCTAAGTTTATCTTAAGTGTAATAAAGCATAAAGTGACCCAATTAATTAATGATTAATTAATTAATTAGGTGATTACTTTATTACTCCAACACTTTAGCTATCATCAAACCCCCTCTTACCAACCTGTAACTAGACTTACAAATGCCACATGCATTCTAGAATCATTCAACTTGGATACTAAAATTAAATGTCTCATAATTCGTATAATATGTGAAACATTATCAAGGGTTTTAATCCTCCTACCACTAATACACAACTTTACCTTTTCCTTACCAACAATCCTTTTTTTTTGCTATCACCAAGGAAAACATTTTCCTCATCATATTATTTTTTGATGTAGTAAGCCACTCCTTGTGAGGGTTCGATGGTAAGAGCATCTTGAATCAATAATACAAATATCACTACTAATAGTGTTAGTTGAAATAAACAAAACATCAAAATTATCATCAGAGTGATTTTTTGTTGAGGAATCAACATTCTTTTTATTGTTTTTACACTCCTTCACAAGCCCTCTTTCTCCATAATTCCAACACTTTGCTCCTCTTTCCATGGGATTTAGAGTGTCCTTTAAATGCATCCCTTTTTTATCCCCTTTAGGCCCTTTCTTTTTTGAATTACCCCACACATCTAAGACATCTTGGGAGCAAAAATTCATAAATTTTTTCCTTATCTCCTTTGAAAGAGGTATGAAAACTAGGATGTCCATCTATGTCTTTGCATTACCACTAGTTATGATTCAAAAAATTATATTTTTCCAAGATTTGGGAAAAGAAAAAATAAATAAAATACATTTATCTTCATCTTATAATTTAACATCTATTGATGCAAGTTGACTTATAATCAAATTAAATGCATTCAAGTGGTTCGTAATAGAATCACCATCTTTCAACTTTAAAGAATACAACTATCTTTTGAGATACAACTTGTTAGAAAAACTTTTAGTTTGATAGATTTCATAGGTATCTTCTTCTACAACTTTTATCTGATGTCTTCTATGAAGACATTTAAGAGGAAGAAATCTGCAAGACATAAAGGAATGGTTCCTTGTGTCTTCTCAAGTCTAAATTTTTCCAATCTTCATCAAACACTACAATTTGTTTTGTTTATTGTGAAACTAACAACCATTGATCTCTCTCTTCAAGGAGATCCACCATCTTTAATTTCCACATCTTGAAGCCTATGTTGTTGGATTTCTCATTATCTTGGTGAGAGGTAGAAGATATGTTATGCAATATTCTTCATAAATCTACAATATACCACAAAACAAAAGCTCCCACTATAGCCAAAAAACCTTCAACACTTAAGAGAAATGTGTTCCTCTCTCAACCAAACCATGAGTGTTGATACCAAATGTTAAAAAGTGGTGAAGTAAAGATGGAATAATAACTTATGTATGTATATTCAAATATGAAAATAATATTAACCAAATGATATTATTTTTTTTGTACACTCAACACAATAGCAAAATTAGCAAACCAAATTAGAAACCAAATTTACATGAAGAAACCCTTTTGAGAAAAACTCCACATGAGAAGAGAGAGAAAGTATATTTTAAATATTCTAGGAAGTGATATATACAACAATACACTTCATTGATATTTTCTAATGAATCTAGTTGCACCCTATTACCTACAAAAACGTAACACAAAACTACCATCTCATGGCTCCAATTTATAGAACACTATGGAAGGGAAACCCGCAAATGGTAACCTAAAAGAAAAGGAAAGAAACCAAGTTTGTAAAAAATATGTGCCTCCCTCTTGGAGAACCAAAATACATGGTAATTTAAAATAGTAATTATTCACATAGCTCAAACATGTGCCTAGCTTATAGCTTAAAAAACTCTTTTCCTTTCTAGATGCTTTGATGACTCTTCCACTTCTCAATGAAATACTAGTGGACAAACATTCATCTTCCAATCATGTACACCTCACACATGACTCTTCACATTCCTAAAGTGGGAACCTAGGTGGAAAAATTTGTTCATTATGATGTGTAACAATATTGACATGTGTCTATCTCTTTGAAAAAAATACAATATACATAATAAGAACAAATGTTAAATTTTTCTCCTCTCATGTCCCCTTAGACACTTTTGAAGGAACATGGCGACACCTAAGAGTAATATAGGAATACAAGGTTAATGTCACCTATCCTAAAACTCTCCTCCCATGCTCTCACATATGTGAAAATGCCACCTTATCCCACTACTTTAGAACCCACACATGTGTGAGCATGCTTTCTTAAAATCATCTTTGAATTTCACTTCAAAACACTTCATAATCCTACATGTGTGAGTATATTACCACATCCCCACTCCCTTCCTCACACATGTGTGAACATATCTCCCATATATTTTATTTTTCTCACTCACATGTAAGCATCACTATCACTTACAACTCATACACCAGTTATCTCCAATCTTGTGGCACTATTCATAAGGCTAAGCCTTCAACCTATGTGTCCATCTTCATTAAATCCTAGCCTTCTATTAAAAATTATTATCTTATCCCTTGGTTTTCTTCATCTAAAATATATAATTTTAAGGTATCATCTTCCATTTAATAATCTATTCATATCTTATCCTTACGCTATTCATTTTAGGATCCATTCATGTACTATCATCATGTTGCCATTTTATTAATCAATTAGCTCATAAAAAATCATTCTTTTGGTTCACTAGGAAACCATATTTCCACCACCAATACATCATATTGAGCAACTCAAGCGCAACATTCAAAACACTCTCCTTCAACACATATAGATGATAAAGCATAAATAAGGTATACAGTCCCATTTATTGTATTTGAATCTTTGTGTTTGCATCCTTTCATTTTTACTTGTCTTCAAAGATTATAATACAAAAATAATTTAAGTGGTCTCAACAAAATAAATAGGATATCCTCAACTTTATCTTATAGATTCAATTTAGCATCATAAACTACAATACACTCATAGTATGAACTTCATCCTAAAATTTGATGTAGTAGCCAAGGTGATCTTGGAAAGCACTAATGGTTTCTAACACCAGGAATCAAAACAAGGGACCTAATTCAAACACCCAAATTGGAATAAAAATTCTTTCACCTCCACTCATGAATACACATCTTGAAAATATTATGTAAATTTCAATTCAAGGTGTTTATCAATGAAAATTGGATGCTCCAATTTAACTATTTTATTCTTGATTTAATGGGTAATGACTAGTTAGAAATGATTTGTCTTGGGCCCCATCATTCATTATCAAGTAGAGAGTAGTTACATTTTCAATAAACCATCATTTAAGGAATAATAGATTAGCACATGAAATCATAAGGAACATACAGGTATTCAGATTTATTCTTTGTATGTCTTCCAATTTATTCAAATTCTTCAAATTTATATAAGGGGATGACTAAGGTAAATATATAGTAGTCACCTTGCCTATCCGAAAAAATCACTAATGATGTTTCTAGACACCACCAAGCCTAGATAACAAAGGTACACATATTGTTAAAGATTAAATTTTTGAAGATTGGGGTTGCAACAAAGGATCAAAACTGCATATATCACATGTGAAAATTGTAGGTCTGAGGATCAATCTGAAAAATGTGGGGTTCAACCTAGATTAAACACACATAATCTTTGAATCTCTCCTTCACAACTTGAAATCTTACAATAAAAACTAGGCTTTGATCACCAAGCATGGATTACAACAAAAAATCTCTTTGACAAATGAAACTAAGCACTTGAAGTTTCTTTTTCAATTTTGAAAAGTGTGTTTGTGTAGTGTTTCAAACATAACTCTATTATTTAGGGAAATATGGTTAGTCGTTCTTATTTGAAAATTTTGAACTTTAGATAACACTTATATGATTTTTTTTTAATTTCTTTTAGGAGCATCTAATCTCTTTTCTTTTATTGAATATTCATTATACACATTTTATGCATATGCATGGGCTAGTGGGTTGATGTGTTAGAAACATACTACTTTATAATCTTATAAAATTTGATCTTAACAAATAAACTATTTGTTTAATAAGGCTAACTTTCAAATTTCTTTTTATCTAAAAGATAACTATTAATGTATGACTAATCAAATGAACAAAAATATCCTCTTCTAAGTAAACACATATTTTGAATTGTAATTAACCACTTGATATATTTTGTTGGTTATGCCAATGGTTATTATATTAGATTTGTTTTCCAACTAAATGTTATTTTAATTTCTACAAAAGATACACCCTTTAACATGTAACATTTTTGTCTAATAAAAAAAATCTTAGCAAGTAGAAGGAATTATATACTACAAGTTTTAATAAAAGTGATGTCATATAATTAATCTAAATTATTGATGCAGGAGCATCCAGTGGTGGGGATTTGAGATCCTTTGCATGTAAGAAGCTCCATTTTCTGAATAATAAAATTATTCTCTTATTTGTGGGTTATTTTCTAAGTCTCAGGTTGCATCCTCATCAAGTGGTATCAGAGCTAGTTTTCTTGAGCATGTGGATAGATCGCTGATCGTGAGGCAGTTCGCACCAGGACTGTGGTTGTGGGTCGAGGTCAAGGAAGATGCCTCCAAGAGTGATGCCTAGTAGGCATGGTGGTGCCAGAGGTGGTCGAGGCAGCAGAAATGCTAGTGGAAGAGATGCACTGGCAGCCCTCAAGAGATAGATTGATGCGTTACAAGAGCAGTTGAGAAGAGGGTTAAACCTGAGGGAGGAAAGTGTGGATGAAGGAGAGGAAGAGGGTTCAAATGCAGAAGAGGAAGAAGAAGCAATTGATAAAGACCAAATGTGGCTAATAAGGGCCATTTCAAAGATCAGGAAAAGACCCAGAGCAGAAGTCCCTAGTTATTCTAGAAGTTTGAACCTGGAAAAGTTGATCAACTAGATCAACGAGCTAGAAGAATATTTTGAGTATGAAGAAATAGAGGACTTAGATCGGGTTAAGTTTGCAAATATGAAGCTGAAGGGCCATGCTAGTATTTGGTGGAAATAGGTCCAGTTGGAAAGAAATCGAAGAGGAAAAGGAAATATCACCAAATGGGATCGCATGGTAGAGAAACTGAAGAAGCATTTCATACCAATGGACTACGAGTTAGATCTATTAAAGAAATTGCAAGGGTTAAAGCAAGGAAGCAGATTTGTGAAAGAATATACTGAAGAATTTCATAAGATAATCATCAGAACGGGCCACACATAGGCTAATAAGGAGAAGGTAGCCTTATATCTTAATGGGTTACGACCAAGCATTCAGGAGGAGTTAAGCCTAGTCAGAATGACCACCATTGAGGATGTGTATCAGTTTTCTCTAAAAGTGGAAGAGAAGTTGAACAAAAGATTTGATGGCAAGCATAAAGGATGAGGAGGTCAAAGTGGAAGGGGCAGTGGAAGACCTTCAGGGAGCCGAAATAATGATGAAAAGAAAAGTGAAGATGTGGGTAGTAGCCGAAGCCAAAGGAATGACAACTTTTACCGCCCTTATGATCAAAACAGTGGTGATCAAAGAGGTAGAGGATGAGGGAGATATGGACAAGGATCTGGAAGAGGTGGTTTCAAAGGAACATGTTTCCAGTGTGGTGAAGAAGGGCATCGAGCCTATGAATGTCCACAACACCAAGGAAGGGCAAAAAGGCGAAAGTCATGGAAGGTTTGCGCATGCATGAGGAGGCCCAATTTGAACATTCAGATGATGCTGAAAGGGGAGAAGCCCTAGTGATTAAGAGAGCTGTGAGAAAAGGAACCTAACAGAGAAGAATTATTTCAGACAAGCAAAAAGTGTAAGGAAAATGTTGAGTCATTATTGATGGTGGAGGACCGAATTTGGTGTCGAGTATGGTCAAAGCGAAGAGGGAAAGGCACCCACATCCGTATCGGATTGCCTGGTTGTAGAAAGACCACAAAGTTTTGGTCAATGAGTAGTGCCTAGTAAAGTTCAAGATCAGGAGCTACCATGATGAGGTACTCTGTGATATCATCCCATGGATACATGTCACATGTTGTTGGGGAGGTTGTGGCAGTTTGATAGGCGAGCTATACATGATGGCCATGCAAACACTTATTCCTGATAAAGGATGGGGTTCGTCACAAGTTGAAACCCCTAAAGGAGACTGAATAAAAGGTATGCAGTAGTGCTAGAATTTGTTATGCAGATGGAAGAAAAATTTTAGAAGATATGAAGCATGAGCGTGTGTGTTATGCATTGATTCCTAGAGTGAGTAATGAGGATAGTGAGAAAGTTCCAGAAGAAGTTTCTGGGATGTTGGATGAGTTTCAGGATATTGTTTCTGATAATATACCTGAGGGTTTACCACTAATAAGGAAGATCAGTCATTAGATTGACTTGATTCCTGGAGCTAGTTTTCCAAATAAGGCAGCCCATAGAATGACTCCAGCAGAAAATGAGGAGTTGAACAGACAAGTTCAAGAGTTATTGAGAAAGGGTTTGATACGGGAGAGTTTGAGTCCATGTGTAGTACCTGCAGTACTAGCACCAATGAAGGATGGGGAGTGGA
>VDFB02144396.1:0-15984 GCA_007258455.2 Sequoia sempervirens
TAGAATTAGAGTTAGTATTGGGGTTAGTGTTAAGGTTAAATATTAGGGTTAGGGTTAAGGTTAGGGTTAGTGTTATAAATTAGGGGTTACAATCAAGATTAGCATTAGGAGTAGGATTAGGCTTATGTTTAGGGTTAAAGATAGAATTAGTGCTAAGTTTAGGGTTAGGGTTAGGGTTAGGGCTAAGATTAAGGATAGGGTTAGGGTTAGGGTTAGGGTTAAAGATAGAATTAGGATTAGGGTTGGGGTTAGAGTTAGGGTTAGAGATAGAATTAGGATTAGGGTGGGGTTAGTGTTACTATTAGGATTTAGGTTATGGTTAGGGTTAGGGTTGGAGATATAATTAGGATTAGGGTTGGTGTTAGCATTTGCATTAGGGTTGTGGTTAGTGTAGGGATTGGTTAGCGTTATGCTTATATTTAAGGTTAATATTAGGATTTGTGTTATAATTAGATATAGAATCCTAACCTTGATTAAACCCTAACCCTAACCATAACTGAAATCGGCATTTATCCCTAACCCTAATTGAACCCTAACCCTAATCCTTATTGAATATTAACCTTAACCTTAACTTTAAGCCTAACCTTAACCATAACCCTAATTTAACTCTAATACCAACCCTATCTTTAACCCTAATCAAATTGTAATCCTAATCATAAGTATAAGTGATGCCTAACTATATTTGAACACTAATATATCCCTAACCTAGTTGAATTATTTCCCTAATTATACCCTAACTTTGATTGAACCTTGATTTAACCCTAATCATAAACTCAATCCTTAGTAAACCCTAACACAAAATAAACACTTATTAAACTCTAACCCTAACCCTAATTAAACACTAACCATAATTGGACTCTAAAAATATTCCTAATTACTCTAACCCTAATTTAACCTTAACCCTAGCCCTAATCCTAATTGAATTCTAACCCTAACTTTGAACACTATTTTAATCCTAACCCTAACACTAACCCTTATGGTGATTGAGTCCTAACTATAACACTAATTCTAATTGAATATTAACCCTAATTGATCCCTAATCCGAATCTGTTAATTGAATACTAAACCTAACTCTAATTATAACCCTACTTGAACTCCAATTATAACCCTAACCCCAACCTTTATCATAAAATCATAATACTAATTGAACCCTCATCTTAGCCCTAATTGAACGCTAATTTACAAGAACTCTAATTAAATTCTAACCCTATTTATACCCTAACCCTAATTGAACCTAGATTGAATCGTAACCCTAATTGTATCTTAAACCTAATCCTTACTCTAACCCTAATTGAACTCTAATCCTAATTCTAACTAAATTCTAACAATAATTATACTAGGTAACCCTAAGGCTAACCCTAAACCTAATTGGAATCTAAGTGTAATTATACCCTAACCCTATCCCTAACTGTAGTCCTAACCCTAATTAGATTGTAAACATAATCCTAATTAAATTCTAACCTTAATTGGACCCTAATACTAAGCCTAATTGAACTCTAACCCTAAATTTTAACACTAATGTAATCCTAACCCTGACATTAACCCTTACACTAATTAAACCATTACTATAACCCTAACTCTAATTGGATCCTAAGCCTTTAATTGAATACTAAACCTAACTTTGATTGTAACCCTATTTGAACCCTAACTGTAAGCTTTATCATAGAATCAGAACCCTAACCTTAATTAAATATTAACCCTAGTTGTACCTTAACCTTGATTAAACACCAATAATAAACCTGACCCTTATTAAACCCTAACCAAATAGATCTATAATTGAACCCTAATACTAACCCTAATTGAACACTATCCTTAATTAGACTCTAACCATAATTAGAATTAAAATCTAACCCTAATTTAACCCTAACTCTAATTGAACTCTAATCCTAACTCTAAACACTATTTTAATCCTAACCCTAACACTAACCTTACACTAATTGAACCCTAACTATAATCCTAACTTAAATTTAATTCTAATTGAATCTTAAGCCTAATTGAATCTTGCACCTAACCTTGATCATAACCCTATTTCAAACCCAACTATAACCCTAACCCAAGGTTTATAATAGAACCCTACCCCTAATTGAACGCTAAACCTAAGACCAATCCTAGTCCTGACCCTTACCTTAACTCTAAGCCTAATTGAACCCTAACCCTAACACTAATCCTAACCCTATTTGAACCATAACCTTAATTGAACCCTAACTATAATTGAATCATAACCCTTACCACAGTTAAACTCTGATTGAAACCCAAAATATAACATTAACCTTAATTAAACCCTAACCCTAATACTAATCCCAACTCTACCCCTAATCGAAAGCCTAAGCTTCATCTTAAAAACCCTAACCCTATCTAAACTATAACCCTAACCCTAACTATAATTAAATCTAACCCTAACATTGAACCCTAATTAACATAATATTCTATAAATCTTTTATTTTATTTTTATTTTTTAGTTATATAATTTAAAGATTTATTTATTTGTTTAGGGTTAGGTTGACAATTAGGGTCAAGGTTAGTGTTAGGATTAGGGTCTAGATTAGGGTAGGGTTAAGGTTAGAATTACAATCAATGTTAGAGGTAGATATAGGTTTAGGTTTACAGTTAGGGTTACAATTAGAATTAGAGTTAGTCTTAGAATTAGGGTTTAGGTTAGGGTTAGATATAGAATTATAATCATAATTTTCACCTTAGAGCTAACCTTAATCCAAATCTCAATTGAAACCCAAAATATAACATTCATCCTAACTATAACCCTAATCATAACTGTAATCCTAAGTTATATCCTAGAACCCTAACTATAATAAGACATTAATTAACATAAACCTAACTATAACAATAACCCCAAGCTTTATCATAGAATTAGGGTGAGGGTTCAATTAAAGTTAGGTATAGTGTCGAATTAGGGTTAGGGTTGCAGTTTAATTAAGGGTACAATTAGATCTAGGGTTAGGGATGGGGTATGGGTTAATGTTAAGGTCATGATCATGATTCAATTAGGGTATGTGTTAATGTTAGTTTTAGAATCAGGGTTATGTTTAAGGTTAGATATAAACTTAGAGTTACGTTTGAGGTTATTTAGTGTTAGTTTTAGGATTGGGAGGGTTACATTTATAATTAGTGTTAGTGTTGGGTTAGATTTATCACTTTAATAAAAATATTCTTCTATGAAATCATTTATTTTGTTTTGAAATTATGTAATATAAAATATTTTTTAAATTTATGTATGTTAATATATGAGATCTATATAGCAAATCTAAACACTATATCATCTATAGTTAAATTTTAATTATATTTTATTGATTGGTTAAAAAACTTAAATTGTTTATAAAATATAACTTTGTGAAAAATGACTACAATCCCTACAACACCAAGTAAAATAAATCTAACATTAATATCTAATTTAATAGTATTAATATTCCTTTACACATAAAAATTTAATAACTAACAACTAATTTGTAATTTTAAAATTTTATTATAATTAGAGTTATGTTTGGGGTTATTTAGTGTTAGTTTTAGGGTTGGGGTTAAACTAAAAGCTATAATCAATGTTAGTGTTGGGGTTATATTTTATAACTTTAATAAAAATATTCTTCTATGAAATCATTTATTTTGTTTTGAAATTATATAATTTAAAATATTTTCAAATTTATGTATGTTGATATATGAGAGATATAACAAATCTAAACACTGTACCATCTATAGTTAAATTTTAAATATATTTTAAATTAAATTGTTACAAAAGTAAAAAAAAATTATAAAATATAACTTTGTGAAAAATGAGTACAATCTCTACACAACGAAGAAAAATAAATCTAACATTAATATCTAATTTAATAGTATTAATATTCCTTTACACATAAAAACTTAATAACTAACAACTAATTTACAAATTCAAAATTCACATCCACATGGGAAAATTTAAATATAATTTTTTTTTTTGTTAATATTGGTGTTCCCAGAACAACAACCTATAACCTTCACAATGCAGAGAAGCAACCTAAGAAGATGTTATTTCACTAGTTGATCAATTTCATTGATCAAGAATGAGATGTTTACAATATACAAAAGCCCTGTTAAATAGAGCAGGTGACTGGCAAGGAGCCGTCCAAAAACATCAATGCGTAGCAGAGACGGTCGGTAGAGCAGGTGACGTAAAAGGAAAGGAGCCGCCCAAGCATTAATGCACCAAATGAAAATAAATGAAAAGTTGGACTTAATAACACATAGGTTGAAAACATGCATGCCAACACCCCCCCTTAAGTGCAACTTAGGGAGAAAATGAAAATGCAATATACAATATGAGATGCATTATAGGTCCCGACAATAAAGCCTTGTTAGGTACCTATGTACAACTACAATGCAATGAACTACAAATCTCTCATAACCAGAGAAAAGGAGAAAAACCCTGTGGGAGAAAACTCCTCTCCAAAAGAGAGAACAAAAGTGAAAGGAAGGAGGACTCCTTAAGACCCCCCAAGGACAACTTCCTTCACCCCTAACATCGATCGCAACTGAAGATAGCGAGGAGATGCCAAAGGTTTAGTGAAGATTTCTGCAACTTGTTACGCCGTAGGCAAATACTCCAAAGCAAGAACACCATCTTGAATGAGTTGCCGAATGAAGTGCATGTGGATTTCAATATGCTTAGTGCGTTGATGTTCCACTGGGTTGTGAGAAATATGAATGGCACTTTGGTTATCACACCAAAGAATAGTGGGATGATCAAGAGGAAAGCCAAACTCAGCCATCAACTGTCGAAGCCAAAGAACCTCTTGACTAGCCAAGACAGCTCCTCGATACTCAGCCTCAGTTGATGATAATGCAATAGCAATTTGCTTCTTGCAAGACCAAGCAACTGGACCAGAACCAAGATAGAAAACAAAGCCAGAAGTGGAGTTTCTATCATCAACATCACCGGCCCAATCTGAGTCAGTGAAGCCCACAATCTCAGTAGCACCTGATGTGTAGTGAATGCCAAACTGTATAGTGCCCTGAATGTATCATAAAATACGCTTGGCTGCCTTCCAATGACTCTCATGAGGATCTTGAGAGAAACGAGAGACAAGACCAACAACAAAGGAAATATCAGGATGACTATGTGTTAAGTACAAAAGGCTGCCAACTAGTTGCCGATACAAAGTAGCATCAACGGATGGAGTAGTACAATTAGTGGACAACACAACACCTGACTGAAAAGGAGTAGGGGTTGGCTTGCAATCAGCCATGCCAAATCTCTTAAGCAAATCAAGAGCATACTTCTGTTGGAAGAGAGAAATATCGGTAGAACATTGATGGATTTGAAGACCAAGGAAGTAATGCAACAAACCAAGATCTGTCATATCAAAACGCTCCATCAAAGATTGCTTAGTATCCTCAATCATGGCAGGAGAACTCCCCGTGAGAATCAAGTCATCCACATAAAGAACAAGAATGAGAAGATCCCCCCCCATGGCGTTGAATGTAAACTGTAGGATCAGAGTGACATCTAGTGAATCCAGAAACAAGCAAGAAACTATCCATCTTCTCATACCAAGCTCTAGGAGCCTGTTTGAGACCATACAATGAACATCGGAGCCTACAAACAAGTGAAGGGTCTTGCACAAAGCTGGGTGGCTGCTCCATATAGATCTCCTCATGAATATCACCATGCAAGAAAGCACTCTTCACATCCATCTGATACACTGACCAACCCTGAGATGCAGCAATAGAAAGTACAAGGTGTATGGAATCCATCTTTGCGATAGGAGAAAAGGTCTTAGAATAGTCAATACCCTCAACCTGAGAAAATCCCTTAGCCACTAGATGAGCCTTATACTTATCAATAGAACCATCAGATGCAAACTTGGTACGATACACCCACTTGCATTGAACCAACTTTCTTCCTTTAGGAAGAGGAACCAAATCCCAAGTATGATTCTTCATCAAAGAAGAATACTCCTCTATCATAGCACTATCCCATTCCAGAACACCCAAAGCATCTGAAAACTTCTGAGGATCAGTAGAAACTGCATGACTCAAAAGACTGATACCTGAAGTGCGGGAACGAGTGGAACATGTAGCTATGGGATCACCTACAAGAGAACCAGCATCCTCAAGAAGTGTACGAGCCCATAAAGGTCGATGGGGTGCAGGTGGAGGAGAAGGAGAAGATGGAGTAATATCAACAACAAGATCGATACCATCATCAGGAACAACATCATTACAAGCATCATCATCATCATTTGGAAGCACAACATCCTCTGAAGAAGAACTAGGAAGAAGAGAGGGAGAGGCTTGTGATGGAGAATCCTTCGAAGTGAAAGACTCATCAAATTGAACATCACGACGAAAATGAACCTCTCGAGTGACAGGATCAAACAACCGATAACCCTTCACATCCTCACAATAGCCAACAAAAATGAACCGTTGAATTTTCTTCTCCATTGCCTTGCGCCTACCATCTAGAATGAATGCCCATGCATCACTCCCAAATACTCGAAAGTAGGAAACCTTGGGCTTGACATGAGACCAAGCCTCCTCGGGAGTCATATTCCGCACTGCCTTATGGGGCATACGATTCTGAATGTAGTTGGCACAATTGACAGCCTCTGCCCAAAATGCGGGAGCCATGGATCTAGATTGGAGCATACAATTGGCCATCTCCCGTAAAGTTCTATTCTTTCGCTCGGCTACACCATTCTGTTGAGGAGTGTATGGCACTGTGTGTTGATGAAGAATACCCTTAGTATAACAAAATTCTTGAAACACCTGATTGACATACTCCCCCCCATTATCTGTGCGAATCTTCTGGAGGGAATGTCCTGACTGCTTCTCCACAAATGCAAGGAAGGTCATGAAATGTCGAAGAACCTCATCCTTGTAGTTCAAAAAATACACCCAAGTGCGCCTAGAAAAATCATCAATGAAGGTGAGCACATACTTGGCCCCTGAAAAAGAAGGAGTGGGGAATGACATGAGGTCACTATGCACCAACTCAAGGGGTGCCAAAGCACGTGTGGCCATACCCTTAGGAAAAGGATCCCTATGATGCTTGCCAAGCACACAACCTTGACAAACTCCATCTGAACAAGAGATCTGAGGTAGACCAATTACCAAATTTTGTGTGCTCATCTGTTGAAGATATCTGTAATTCAGGTGCCCAAACCGTTTGTGCCAAAGCTTGCTTGTAGAATCCGCATGAGCAATAAGGGATGATCCTGATGAAGACTCAAATCCATCAAACCTATACAAACGGGCCGCACGGTCAACTGTTCCTGTAGCAATGACCTTCTCAGGATCTTGCATCTCTCGAATAGTCACATCAGTAGGAGAGAACTCAACAAGCCTTCCATCACCATGATTACAAATTTGATAGACAGAAAGCAAATTCTGGGAAATATCAGGAACAAGAAGAACATCATCAATGCTGCCATCTTGCATATGAACTGAGCCTGTTCCCAAAACTAGAATTTGAGAAGAGTTCCCAACAGCAATATGTGAAGTAAGACTATCAGAAAGAGAATCAAGAAGAGCCTCAGTATGAGTCATGTGATGAGAAGCACCAGAATCAAGAATCCAACTAGAACTGGTAGAGGACAAAGCTGTAGCTGAGAGGGCTTGCCCTTTTCCCGAAGAAGAAGACTTAGGCATGGCAAGATTATGCTTCCTCATAGCTTCCTCTAATGCTGCTAGCCTTGCAAAACAATGTGCATCATTATGCCCAGATTTTCCACAGAACGAACAGTTCTCCTTCTTCTTCTTAGACTTGGAAGATGACTCGCCTGAGTTAGAAGGAGGAGGAGGTGAAGGAATATTCTTCTGATCAGTCTTCACCTTAGGCTTGGAGGGAGACTCACCACCTGAAGACAAATCTATCTTGGGCTTCTTCTTATTCTTACCCTTGCCCTTGGAAGATTGAGCCATTAAAGCATGACTCTTAGGAAGAGCATCCATCCAGAAATCAACTTGGCCTACTCCCTAGTCAATCGATCACAATACTCCTCAAAAGTAGGCATCTTATGATATTCCCCCATAGCATCCATAGTAGAATAGAAAGTAGAGGCAAACACTTGAAAGGGAACTCTAAGCTTAGACAGGATCAAGAAAATACACTCCTTATCTTCTTTGGCATGACCAAATCTTTTAATTGAGACAAAATCAATTTGAACTGTGCAAGGAAATCCTGAATAGAAGGAAAAACATCTAGAGAGAGAGAAGTGAGATCAGCGTCAAGCTGCAAGATCCTAAACTGATTGACCTTACCATACAATTCTGCAAGCTTATCCCACACATCTTTAGGTGTTTTACACTCAGCAATATGAAACAACAAATTATCAGACACATGAAGACTGATGAGTCCTTTAGCCTCATCCATTTTGTTTCTATGAACAAATAACTCAAATTTTTTTGTGAATTTAGGTTGGTCGGCATCCAACAATTTCCATAGACCACGAGATTGCAACAATTGTGACATTTTGAGCTTCCATGTGTGATAGTTGTGTGGAGTGAGCAATTCAATCCTAGGATCCAACATGGTATACAAGGGCACACAAAGGACTAAAAATGCAATATACAACCCCCAAAATAGATACAAACTGATTTTATAATTCCCAAACACCAAATTTTCCAAGGGATTCAATAATAACAACTTGCAACTTCAAGTTAGTAAAATTGACACAAAATGGTAGAATTTTCAAAAGACACCCCATCCACTTCGAAGTTTGTCAAAGTAGCTTACCCACGATAACTCGTTTGCTGAAAACGGACTTCATTTGTAGAAGTTGCACAAATTTGAAAAAGAGCCCTATTTTAAGCACTTTTGGAGTCCACAATAGCTCTTGATCACTCCACGTGACCACCAAAAAAAAAAAAAACTTGGGGCCTAATGGGCAAAGTAGACAATGAAATGGGAACTAAATGATGTGTACCAGTGCCATGTCACCATACATTTTACCATAGAAACATAACATTCACCAAAAGTGCAAAACAAAGCCGCCAAATCTTTGCTTACAAAGTACGCGAGATCAAAGCAATCCTAACTTTAACTTTCAATGGGAGCCTTTGCTCACATCTTTTAGTCGGTGTGTTGAGCAATGTAGATAGCTTAACTAAAGTATGTATGTCCAATGTGGGACTAAAGTCCTTGGTCAAGCCAGACTTGCATTCAACGCATCCCACCAGTCTCCTCTTCACACACACACAACACAATTGTGGTCACAGGAACACACGGAGACCTCCAAAAAAAAAGAATATTAGGCTCCACCACCTCATGAACAGAATTCATCTTCAAAGGAAAGGTGAAGAACACGTTCAGGAAAAGTGCTAGCTAGGGGCCCATGACCAAACGAACAGCTAAACCCTTCTCCAAATCGTGTCTTCCTCAAAGAAAAACGTAGAGTCAAGTAGCCAGTATGTACGCTACAGGAGATGAGGTCTCTAGCAAGAGGCGGAAGCATAGATTCAAAACTCCTTCAAAAAGGAACACCCACAGAGGAGTATTGATCTCCCTTCTTGACTTCACCGCCTCCAAAAATGCCCCCTAAATTCGTTCTTCCTCATTCGCACGGGCAGAGCCTCTTCTCAAAGGAGTGTGGAAGAGTGAGAAGGCAGGGAAGGCGATTTGGATCAGGAGAAAGAGCCACACCAAGCATCCATTTTCCCCCCCACAAAGAGATCAGACCATGCGAAACTCAATCACATGAGGAATGAGGAATGGCCTTCCCCGTCCACCGAGCAGATCATTCTCACGGCAGGCAATATTTCAATGACTCCATTGCTCAACTGGTGAAAGCTCTTAGCAAGGAAGGGTAGGTTGGTTGACTGCTCTGATACCATATTGGTGTTCCCAGAACAACAACCTGCAACCTTCACAATGCAGAGAAGCAACCTAAGAAGATGCTATTTCACCAGTCGATCAATTTCATTGATCAAGAATGAGATGTTTACAGATTACAAAAGCCCTGTTAAATAGAGAAAGTGACTTGCAAGGAGCCGTCCAAAACATCAATGCATAGCAAAGATGGTCGGTAGAGTAGGTGACGTGAAAAGAAGGAGTCGCCCAAGCATTAATTCACCAAATGAAAAAGTTACCTATATCTTTTTCACATTTTTTCTTACTTTGTAAGAAATTCTAATTTAAAGCTGTATCGTTTGCACTGCATTAAATATATGTTTTTAAAGCTAATTTTGTTCTTTTCTGAAAGAAGGATTTATATTTTTAAATTTTGATGTTCAATAGTTAAACACTAATAATTTTATAGGTTACTTAAATATAAAAAATTGAAATAATTTTTTTATATTTCTTAAATTAAAATTTAAACGCATTTTTAAACATATATTTATAAAATTGTGATCAATATGTCAGTCAAACAAAATAAAGTAAAATTAAACATTGAAGCACGACTTTTAATTTAAAAATATCTGTTGCATATTGACTAACTGGGAAGGAAGTATTAAATTATTATTCACATTTGGAATACCAGATATAGGTATAGAACTTGCTGCACATTCAAATATGATTATATAGAACTTGCTGCACCATAAAATATTGTTACAAAATAATAAATATTTTATTAAGCGTGAATAAGATGGACAGAAGGAAGTTAACTGCGTTGAAATCATGGGGGCAACAAGAAGAGGGAGGCGGCAAAATTGAAGGAGGGAGGAGCATTTTGTTAATGGCTCAGAGGCGGAGGAAATTAAACATGCAATCCTTCACAAACAATACACCTAAAATGGTCATCCCAAAAGACAATTGCTTCCACTTTTCACAGAAAAGATTTGAATCTAAGAATATTTACATTTTATTATCTTTGGGTTGTAGAAGCTGCACGATATAGATGGGAATGGTGGCCATCATATTTAAAGTGTTTGAGTGTTCGAAGAAAACCAAATATCACATACAATCCAATATGATTTATTTCTGTTTTAATCTTTTGGGTATCAGAGAGTACAAAAACTTTCAATAAGAACATTAGAAAATGTGATGTAACAAAGCTAAAAGCTTATATTACCATAAAACCGAAATGCTCCCGATTCGGAAGCACGAACGTCCTTGAAAATCCTTCGATAAAACTTATTACCGCAAATTTTGCAGAGAACATCCTTGAAAATCTTCGATCTCCAGTTCCTATCAAATTGAAAATACATGATACTGCTGAGACGACTATTGCAAGAAATAGAAATATAAAGAACAAAATTTTACAGTCTAGTCAAGATCCAACCAGAGCAAGACCTAAGTGTAGATTCAAACCATTTGGGTTGACAATGGAAGGAGAACAATGGATTGTGCTTTTGACAGACCAAAACAACACATAGAGATTTGACGAAATTGACCAAAACTGAATGCATACCTGAATATCATCTTGCCTGCCTATGCCTTCTGCTCTGTTGATCCCCCGAGTCAATCAAACTTGCTTCACAAATTGTGCAGAGAGAACAAAAGCAGATTCTTCATTTGTAGAAGCAAATGCAGTCGAATCATTAAATCTTCCCTGTCACTTAATAATGGTAGTTGTTACAACTGCATGTATTTGTATTAACTATTGGTTTCAAATTAGCCGCCCATCGCAGCGTCTCCACCAACTTCTCTTGGTTGCGCCCTACTATGCCGATTCTTCACTTTCCATCTCTGCATTCATTATCCAACTCTCCCATTGCATTCCATTGCACTGCATTTCCAGATTACTGCCTTCGGATTCCATTGTCACCACGTTCACTGCTGCATAATATATTTATCTCCCAGTGAGAGCCAAATGACAATGTCTGCCGCTGTTGAATGGCGATTGTTTCCTTTTAAAGACCCAACGCCAATATTCCACTATCCTGCCAACAAGACTCTTCCACTACCGTCCTTAATGTAACTGCCAGCATTAGTTTGATGCAGAAATAATGTGTTTAATGGAGAGAAAGCGATGAAACGCCTCTTCCAAAACCATCACCGACCAAACCTTTCGGCTCCTCTTTACTCGTAACTAATGGTAGGCGTTTGGGTCGTCAGTTACGTAGCAGTCACTGCCCACTTGTCATTTCTCAGCGTCCACTTCCATCAGTTACGTTTGCCTTTCTTTTTTATGTACTCAGGTCCTTTCCACCCCTGCTGTGACTGTAGAACACCTATTGGTGTAATAAATATATTAATGATTTTACTAATAATTCTATGACAGGCGACTGTGAGTATGGTAGTTATGTAGATGATATAACATGCATCTCTTTACAAATGATTTGACTAATTATTACTGATAAAGAAGTATGGTTAACTCATTCTTGTTTGTAAAAGGAGAATGATATTAATCTCCATGCAGTGTGTTCAAATGATTTCACTTGCATTCCACACACTCTGACATTACGACAAAATTGGAAGAGTACGTGAATTGTAATGGTCACTTCATCCTTATATTAATACTAAAAGTAGAAAAACATTTTTTTATTTTTAATCTACTTTAATGAAAAGAATGTGCATAATTAAACAATTTTTTAAAACAAATTAATTTGTAACAATTTTTAAATAATGAAATAATATATAATATTTTGTAGGCTTTAAATTAGAATAGATATCTTAAATATATTTAATTAAAAATATTCATATATAAGTGTATTTCAAAATTATTAGAATATTTAATTTCAATTAATTTTGATCAATTATATTTTTTTTATATAATAACCGTAATATCTTCAAACATAGTATCACTTCTTTAATTAGTCTAAAATAATTTTTGTTTGTAATAGTTCTACTATCTCCTATCTTCTTTCTACTCTATTATATTGATATTTACTAGAGTCCATACCTCTATAGTAAATAAATATAGTTATAAGCCTTTGATATATAATAAAAAATAGGAGACAAAAATCTAAGTGTGCTACTCATCGATAATCATATATTTGAGCATTGTGTATCATTCCCAAAAGTTCTAAGTCTTATTTTATTTCTTAGAATGCATGTCCTAAGCAATAGAAATATGGGATTTTGATTTCTTATTTCCATGTTTTAGAAAACTGCATCTTTTAGGTTGAGCAAGATGAAAATATATAGCACTTGAAAAAGAAAAATCTTTTGTTTTTGTGTTTTGTTTGTTTTTATTCTCTCTCTTTCTTCACCTAGTATCAAAACCAACAATGAGATCTTCTAACCCTTGAGTCTTACAAATACCTTAATTCCTTAAATTTCTAGGTAGAACTACAAATATTGGTCAATTATAATAAAGTTTTTGTTTGTAGTTCTTAAAAGATATATAGAGTTTTGTGGCGAATAGGTTTCCCTAAAACTATGGATGTAGCAACATATAATTCATTATCCCAAGAAAAGAAGGATGTTCCCAACAATAATAGAAAAATTGATAATAAGGCTCTCTTCTATGTCCTTTACAAAATGCATGAAAGTATTTTTCCAAGGGTTGCAATGGAAACAAGATTAAAGAAAATATAGAACAAATGTACTAAAAATTTCATATCAAGGAATGATTAAGGTAGAAAATGTAAAGTTACAAATGTTGAGAAGATATTTTTAAACAATGTCTATGAAAGGTTTTTAGAATTTGTAGATTTTATTTTTTGCACAAAATTGCAAGCATAGTCAATCAATCATGTCTCGGTGTCTCTCTTGAATACAGAAAATAGTAGAAAAATACTTTCATGAGCCTACCCATAAAAGTTTGAGTCTATTATTGTGGCTATACAAGAGATATAAAAATATCACATTTTTTAATAGATGAGATTTGTGCATCTCCTAACTTCTCATGAGCATAGGCCATGTAATTCTTTTCACTTTTCTTTGGAGCATACCTTCCAATTAACAAAGATCTCTGTGGATTATGGTGAGAAGTGGGTAGAATCTAAAAAAGGAATAAATTCATTAGAGATGGAATAATCATTCTAGGAAATTCAAGTAGAAGAGGTAATATCCAAATAGTTTTTTATATGTATAAAATATATAAATGCATAAATACCTATATACATACAATAATACATGTACTTAAATACATATACATCTATGAATATCTCTCTATTTGAAAGAAATTACACCTACAAGTAAGATTAGTTTATACCTATAATACATCTAAAATAAACAAAAATATATTTTCTTGTATATAGTTAATTATTCTTTATTTAAATTAGGTCTAGAGAATTGTACGTTGGCATGCATTCCTAGTGTAAACCCATGAAATTTGTAAAATGAAAAATTAAGAATACTTGAGAAGATCATCAGAGATGGAACTCATATGATGCATTAATGGTAGCATGGCCATCCTAATTCTCCACAATTAAAAGTATATGTGAATCTACACCTTGAGATAAATAATGGTTTCTAGGTGGGAAAAACTTAATTGCATAGTCAAATTAGATAATTAATGGTGTTTTGGGAGGAACTAGGTAGTGAACAAATGGGAAATATAGGTTTTGAAGTGTTATAGAAAGTAAGAGAAATGAGGTTTGGGTTAGGATTGAAGGTCAAATTTTGATGGGGAATGAAAGAATTCATGTTCAAACGAAACAAAGGGGAAAATGAGAATAAGAGGCATTATGGAGAAATACACACAAAGGTCTAAGATTTGGTACTAGGATGAGATATTGAACTAGAGAATTAAATGACCAAAAAGTTAATTGGAACTCTACAGGGAATGAAATGAGTGGGAATGTGAGAAAAGAATGTGGAAGCTGACATGGGAACTAGACATTGGGGTGGAATTATAGATGTTTAATGGAAACTCTCAAGATGGGTGAAAGGAATAAATTAAATTGGGAAAGATAGATATGAGAAATTAGCTGTGTAGAGGTGTGGTTGAAGGAAGAATATTTTGATCCACTTTGAAAGTTCATAAATAGGGAAAAGATGGGAAATTTTTTGTCTTGTGGGGAAAGGAAGGGGTATAGATGTGTGTAGCTACTAGAAGAAGTCCAATTATCCACAAAAGTTTGTAAAGTCACAAAAATCATAGGAAATTATCAAATTATATCTATAGTTAGATGTTTTTAGATTTTGTAAGTTCCTACAAAAGATAATAACATGCAAAATTAAAGGAACACATGTGAAAATTTGAACAAAGGAAACCTAGTAGGAATTGTCTCAAATCACTTATAAGTGATGAGAAAATAGACCAAACAACAAAGGGACTTGGACTTGAGAAATTTTGAACATCTTGAAATTGGTCGTAACAGTAGCACCATCAAGCTATTTGTACACTTTATTAGAACTAGCCCTAAAAAGCATAATATAAACTAATGGGTATGAGTATGATGGAAGCCCATATTGGAATAAAATGTTTGAATTTATTGTGCAAGTAGCACCATGCTTCCCATTTTCAAATTTTCCATCTCATGGGAAGAGCACCATATTTCCCAAAACCATCTCAACCATATTAAAATATCTACATAACCCAAGTGGTATTTTAATTCATGATAATGTTAGAGGGAATATTTTAAACAACATCATTGGAGGTATAAATACTAATAAATCCAAATTAATGATTATTAATGTTGAAAAGATCCCATAAGGACCTATTGGTAGAGTCACATCTATTGTCAACTAAATATAGTATCCATTTAGGAGGAAGAAATCTATAGAAAATCCTCCATGACCCTGCATCACATGAGGTTACTACACAAAAAATGACTCCCTAAACAAATAACACAAGTATTAGAAAGAAAAAAATCAATAATTTTTACTTCTTACAAACAAAGAATAACCATGAAAATTGATGTTGAGTGTCTCATAGAATATTTTCTAGGAATGTCTAATAGATTTTGAGTATTCTAAAAGAAAAAACTCATTAACGAGAGTCAAGTGTCATATCCTCCTCTTTGTCTAGTTTTCCAATGTTGAGAATTACATAGTTCTACAAGATTTCATCTCTAGAAAAAATTTCTAGCTAAATAATAGGGGGTTACACCTTCTATATTTTAAAACAAATTCTCCCTCATCCAAATACCCAAATGAAATATGAGAATATCATAATTCAATTGGAGAAGGAGAGAAGGGTGAAGAAGCATCTACCTAAGAGAGAA
>VDFB02144397.1:0-44319 GCA_007258455.2 Sequoia sempervirens
CGGTCTTGGGGCCTTATCAGGTGGCAAAGAAAAAACAACCAATTTCACTTCATCTAAAATGAATGGCTTCATTAATTGCTCATTGTACTCTTTGCATATCAACTTTGGTATAGCATTTAATAGGTCCCCCCTAACTATATTAGACTGTCTTTGTGACACAGAGGTAGACAACAAATTTGAAGTAAACCTTATACCTTCCTTTTGAATGTCTGCTTCCTTAGTAAGGCATGGACCTTTCAAGCAGTCCTAAA
The DNA here is from genome assembly GCA_007258455.2 of Sequoia sempervirens. NCBI lineage: Eukaryota > Viridiplantae > Streptophyta > Pinopsida > Cupressales > Cupressaceae > Sequoia > Sequoia sempervirens. The sequence continues at coordinate 252 of VDFB02144397.1, forward strand.
CTAAAAAATAGAATTTCTAGCTCTTTTCACCTAAGTAGATATATGAAAAAATCTTGGTATTCCCATCTCCCTCTTTTAACCATATTTCTCAGGATTTCTAATGCCAATAAATTTCTTCCCCTAATAATAATTCAGCCCATTCTGCTTGTAGCATTTTTTGTTGTTCAAACACATTTGCATCCATACCATTCAATATTATGTTCTCATTGATGTCTAATAAATTTTTGAAACCCTTCTCCTTTTCCTCAAAAATATTCTTGAAGACATGCACGTTCCAAGATATTATTGGTTGCTTTACATACAACAATTTCCTACAAAACTGAAACTGCTTTGAGCCCTTATAAAAGGTGCATTCAAACACCACTGATTAAGGAGTTGCAAAAAAATATAGATGCCTAAACCATATTTTTTCAAATTTAAAAGAAGACTTATAACTTGGCCTAGCCAATTTTTCTGATATATTCAAAGAAATAGCAAAATGATCAAAACTAGACAATGGCAGGATCTAAAAATTCAAAGCATAATCACCTAATACCCAGTTTGGGGAAGCCAAAAATCTGCCAAGATGTTATGCTATATGTAGAAAATCTTTTTGTCTATTTGTCCATGTAAGCATCCTAAGCTAGGTTGAATATCAATGAGAGCATTATCTAGAATGAAAGATTTAAAGTCCTCCATCGACCTTTGTGAAGGAGAGATCCCCCCTTTTTCTCTTGAAGAGAAACAATTGCATTGAAGTCACCTACTAACAGAAATTTATCTTCTCCTATGTGATCTAGAGTCTGCTTTAATGTATCCCAAAGATGTTTCTTAGCTACATTTGGGATTGGACCATACACATTTATGAGCCAATAAGTTAACTCAAAATGAACAAATTTCATGAGTTGTCAATTCAATTCATTCTTAACAACATCTATGGTCACTGATTTCTCATTCCATAATGTAATGAATCCACCTAAAGCACCTACTAAAGGTGAATGAAATGATTGCCATTTTGACTATTTCTTAATTACTGCTTGAAACATATCCTTTGACATCTTTTATTCTTGAATGAGTGCAATGTCTACCCTACAAGTATCTAACTAATGCTTGATTTGGGCCCTTTTATTAGGAGCATTAATGCCCCTAACATTATATGAGATTATTCTCATTGCAATTGAGGAGAGAAACAAGCTCTCCTCGGCCTTAGTTCCTTGTGTGAGGAAACACTAATAGTGCAATCCAAAGTAGACTGAATGCTCGTTGCTATTTCTTCCTAGAGTTTTACATGTGATTTCCTGCCTCTTTTCCTAGGGATTTTCTTCAGAATAGGTTGTGCACTAGGTATTTGAGATATTGATAAAGTTTTCCAATAATCATATTCACCTACTTCTAGTGAGGCTTCCTCCTCAATTTCCTCAATTAATTTTAAACCTTCCTTTCTGATTATCTTATTTGCCAACTCTTCAAATTTTCCTTCATCTACCATACTCTGAAAATCTATTAACTCTGACTCATTTGTTTTAGAAGTCTCCATACCATAAGGTTGATTATCCAACAATGAAAAGTCTACTCTACATGCAAAGTCTATTCTTTGCATGTCAAAGAAATCCATGCAAGATAAATTATCAGTACCTTTAATAGGTTCGTTATTGCCTAACATCAACAACCTTGTAATTTCATTCAGTTTCTGCATGCTGACACTAGGCATCTGGGGAGTGTACAAATGAAGAGAATGATCAATTTCGTGCACTTCACGAGATAGCCTTCTTACTAAAGCCTTTGGCAATAGAACTATAAATTTTGTGGATACTTACCTTTTCAACTCTATAATGGATGTTGTATCAGTTCTTTCACCCAGATCGTATGAGATTCTTTGGATCTGGATTTTCTTATCATGTTGTAAAATAGATTGCACCCCTTAGATTGAAAGAGACAACATCATAGGATTTTTTGAATGGGTCTCTTGACTATTGACTATTGTATCAGTGCTAAGCCTGATATTCTACTCCTCTAGACATTCCTTAAAGAAAATTCCCATACCATGACATTTATGCAAATTTTTTCATGGGTTTCCACAAAGAAAAATTGTATCCAAATCCCATTTTTGGATTTAATATTAATTTCCCTAGGGAACTCCTTCGTAGCATCAAGCAAAATACAAACCCTAACCGGGCATCTTGGGTTTCTAAAGAAATCCATATCATCTTTTAAGAAGATACCCATGTGGTTTGCCAAGATTTCTACTAGGTCAAGCTCTCTGTATTCTAGCGGCAAAGATTGGATTTGGATCCAAAACGGGATAAACTTGATTGTAGAATACTGAGGGTTAAAATTTGGAGTCCAAGGCTGAATGAATAAACCAGATTCCTCAAAGACCCACGATTTAATCTTATAGACTTCATCTCTGCAAGCTTTAGAGGAAAAAAGCACTACAAAGAAACCCTTGCCCTGATCTAAATAAAAACCTGATTTGCCCCCTCCCATTCTTCAAAAATCAAACTTCTCAATGTTTCTATATCAGGAAGAAAGTTCCAGAACTTACAGATTAAAGCCTTTCCACGAAGATCTTGAATCTGCAAATCAATCAGGTCTTCTGAAAATGTAATGTTTATAATCCCCTTTAGATCAATCCTTTTCTTTAAATCCAAAGAAACAACACCCTAAAAAGAAGAATCCTTTACCGTCTGAGGCTTTAAAACTTCTTTTCACTACAGTCGTAGCCTGTTTTTCGCTTGACAGAAAAGTTTTCCTCCTATCTTGACCTGTGGATATAGGAATGTTGTTTGGAAATGATACCACAACGGGTATATATCATTTGGAAACTTAGCCAAACCTTTGATTGCTGAAGGTTGAGATTTGGGAAGATGCTCAGACTGTGAATCGCAAATGTCAAAAACTTCTTGACTTTGGCGCCTAAGCAGTTTTCTTGGTTGATGAGAAAAACGATGACGGGGATGATATCCAACTGTGTGAGAATATCAAGCTTTTTCAGTATGATGGCGACATGCAGTCCCTGGGGCTCTCGAGATTGTGGAGAGGGGGAAAAATGTTTTAAAAAGTGACCGTTTCTCTACAACGGCTCCTATTTTACATGATCTAATTTCCTTCCATCATTAATGATAATTAAATCTATTATGTTGCTTTTAATATATCTTGCAATTTAAGAGAGGAAATTATGTTTTATTTTTAAAAAAATAGATTTCAAGAATTTGAATTTTTATTTTATTTTTAAATTAATTAATTAGTTTTTTTTTTTTCTTAATAATTATTACATCCATAACAAGTAAACTTTTGTTTAATATATAATAATACAAATTCATTTTTCAATGTATTTATTATGGTTGAATGAAATAAAATATTCTAAACGTAATATGTTTATCTTACATAGTTGAATAAAAAACTACATGGATTATTTATTATGGACTGTGAAAATATAACGTCTTTAATATAGTTTTCTTCTACAATGATCTATTTAATAAATATTTTTTCTACAAAAGACAAATATATCAAAATCCTCACATACATAAGAAGAAATAAATCTCCTTTCTAAATACATTTAATAACTATATATACACAAATATGAAAATAATTGCATCCTCTCAAAAGAGAGTTTACAACAGTATAATGGTTTTAAAAGAGAGTTTCAAAATCTCAATTAAGTCTTCATCAAAAAGATTTTTTAGCATCTTCTACATCTGCATAAATTTGTAAAATAAATATTAACATCTAAGACAATGAAATTTCACTCATCTCCCAATCATATAACTTGCAATGTAAGTCCATCCCCAAGGCCTCAAAAAATTAAACAGAAAACACATAAACACAAAAATATATACCTATATAAATAGCTAACACACACAAATGGATCTTATCAAGATTCATAATAAGGGGGAGTCAAGAGGAAATAGTAATCTCTTAGAAAAATGTAAATGATATATGCATATCTTCATATCATCATTTTTATCCACCCAAATTATATATCCACGACTAAAAGAAACACCTTCAAAATATTTATATATTTTTCATAACAAAACCTGTATACACAAATATGAATTTAATGTTAATTTATTTTCTCCTTTCCACAATAAAACTCATTTTCACACACAAATACTCAATGCTAAAATAGCATCTACACAACAAAGGCCATCTTCACATATAGACACTCAATGCAATATAACTTTATAGCATAGAGAAATCTCTCCAAGGTAAGGACTGCAACTATCTCAAACCTAATGTATGGGTGGCTCTTAAGACAAATGAGAAGATATGCACCCAACACAACAAAACCTGAACTCTAGTGAATTTTAACACAAAATATATAATACAAAAATGTTGTCTACACACATATTATTTACATAAAAAATAACAATATAAAACTAATTTTAAGAAGAAATCAAATGTTTATCTATACTCAAAAAGGGATAATGACCTACCTTTGTACTCTAGAAAACTTGATACAAGCTTCTTGATTCCTTCTCTCCAATCTCCCAAGTTATTCCATTCTTCTCTTCTCTAAGCCCCTTTCACAAAATTAAAAAATGAAAAATATATAAAACTAAATAATCCAACCCTCACCAAACATCAAAAAAAAATTAAGTAAAGATCAATTGTATAAATACAATAAACCTAGGGAAGAGGTGTTGATTTTGCATCCCTCAATCATATTTCCTTATCTAATCTCATAATTTATCTTCTAGGGAACTTTTCATAGTTCTAGACACTTCTAAAACACTTAATAAATATTATAGCATGAACCCAACTCATAGTTTATCATTTAGGGGTTTAATTTTTCACAGATAATAAGAAAAATGACATTAGAGAACCTTAAAAATTATCTCCTAAGTTTAAATTTGAGATTTGGTACTTAAGGGAACTTAACCAACCCCACTGTTAATAATAAAAATAATTATGAATTAAAAATTTAAATAACACAAATTTATATATAGCACATTTACACAAGAAGACCTCAATCCCCTCCTAAGATAACACTTAGGTATATCAAGGAATCACAATAATAGTTATTTGAGAAGCTTCACAAATTTTCATTGGTCATGGAATATTAACCTACACACTTGCATCTAAATATCGATATATCTAAGATATAATAATTAAAAAAGATATTAATAATCAAATCAATATACATAACATATATACATCATAATTAAACAAAATTATTATGATCCAACAAAAATAAAAATAAAAATTTTAAATCTGTCATCTAAAGCACATTCAAACACCATTTCATACACACAGTTCACCTATTGAAATTATAATTAGATTAATTATACATAGTTAAAATCAATCTATTATGACAATTAAATATAAATAATAAATTCAAAAATATTTAGAAGTCTATAACTATTAATCAACTAATTTAGCGTCAAAAAATAAATGAGCTACTACTCTAACACGATATCAATGTCAATGTAAACTATATTCATAACTAATAATATCGTATAAATGAGTGTCTAAGGAAAAATAAATATATCTAAAGAGAGTGATCATGAGAATATGAAGTGGGTATTACAACAATTTCAAGCTCTCATTTGACTAAATAATTGACCTCCACATTCATAAATGATATTAAATTCCACAAACCCATTTACATATCATGTGCCTAAATCATACACAAGCTAATCCAAACCTACTACATATTCCTTAGAATGTGATGATTAGGGAACACAATATTTTACACCATCATATATATATATATATGAAAATAATACAAGATTAACTTTAATGAATTCCATATTCCCACCTTATACAAAAATCCTCATGAGTATGGAGAAACACCACAATATATCTAAGAAAACATCCAAAACCTCTTCAACCCAACCAAAATAAACACCTTCACCAAAAAAAAAACTTCCCTATAAACAAAACTTAACACATCCCATCCAAAATTCCCATCAAAACACAACATAATCCAATAATAAAGATATTCCATACACAACCTCTAGTTTCTACCTACCTTGTCTTACAAAACAAGCTAAATTATATGAAAAAAAATATTTTAATGTTTAGCATGCAATTTGTACCATAGACAAGGTTTAGGATGATATAAGTAATCAAAGAACCAATCCAAATAAAATATTAAATAATTATGGCTAGACTTGGATATCACCCATGTTACAAAAAGAGATTTTTTTGTTATTACATGGTTACAACACAACAATTACCAATAATCCACCTTAAACTTACCGATACCCATTCTAAAGGACTCTTAGTCCACATGGACCTCTTTTATGATGTAAAATATAAAGAACATCCTAGATAATATACTCCAAGATACTTCACTTTCAAAGAAAACAAACCTATTCTAGAAAAAATAATCTTTTAAGAATCACTGAATATTATAGAAATTCATACAAATTCTTAACACCTCGTGGTTTTTTCTAACAAATATCTCAATACATAACAGCCTCTACCTTAGATACCACATTTTAACTACCAATATTGTCATAATTTTTCTTTTCCTTTTATATTACTATGTCTTCTTTATTTCTATGCATCGAGTAGAGTTAGTATTTTATGTTTGTTGTGATGCTTTTTCCCACTCAAGTCAACTTGTTTTTTACATTTTCCATTTTATTTTTGTGTGCTTCAAAATAATTTTGAGGATGATGCAGAATATTAAAAAATAAAAAACCATAAGCTAGTTGAACCTTAAAAAAGAACTACTCTTTTGTTTGACTTACTTTAACCAACCAAGGACCAAGATTAATGAATTTTACAATATCTTTTATTTATGTGGCATGAATAACAAAATAATTCTCCTAGTCCATTTTTTAAAATATGTTTGGTTTCCCCTCACATTCCACTATCCATACCATTACCACATACAATGTTTAACACCTTTCACTAAATTCATTCAGGTAGCACTTTCCATGATGAGTAACAAGTTCTACTCATACAACAAATTTTACTATTTATGTCATATATATTATGTAAAAAAATTCAAACCCATGAAATTTTATTATATTTTATGATTTATTTAGTGACCATTCCCATAACATGTTTTATAGATCATTTTATCAGTAGCTTTGACCTTTTTCCTTCACCAAATTTCCAAATTTATTTATCACATTTTAATTCTTCTCATTGAATTGATTTCACATGTTAAATTTTGAATTATTCATCTAGGAAATTAGTGCAATACATGGAAGTATTGTGAATCTAGAAAAAATAAGCATTGCTTCCTACCCAACTACCTATTATTGCATGTTGCAATGCCCATTTATCCAAAAACTACCTCCATCTAAATATGACCCTTTAGCTTCCAAGGAACCATTTTTAAAACCTATATTTTATTTATCTTATTCTCCATTAACAAAAATAACTCTCCCTTAAACATATTTTTTTGAAAGTGCCTCCATTACTAAATCTTGTTGAATTTTCATGCTACTAAATATTCATTGATGTCTCCATGTGTTCACTTCTCTCTTCTACATCATACTGATAAGATTTTTTCAATATTTAAAAATATTTTAGTCCTTATTTATCATTTTCTTCTAAATTCATATTGTCAAAAAAAAATTGTAATTACCACCACCCTTTATCTAATATCATTCACACACTATTTCATAAGTCCTTGTCATTGTAGGATTTGATACTCAAAACTTTATGTCAACATTTTTTCTTAGTCTTAGATGCACTTCAAGGTAAAAACACACATTAAATCTCCATTCCCGATATGACTTATCATAGAGTTTGCAAGACAAAACAAGGGGCTTGACCATTGTTATAAATATCCAAAGTGGTTTCAACGATTTTTCTTGTTCTAGCTATAAGCATTTGGAAGACTCCAACTACATGAAGGTTTCATTCTCTCTCTTCCCTTTTCAATTCTTTTTTTTTTAAATTACATAGATTAAATTAATTTATATAAATTTTATTTATCTTGGTATCTCCTATTTTGTTGTTAAAATGGTATTTGTTTTTTATTGTGCAAGTGAGTTCAAAATCTAGCAAACACTTTAAATATTTGTAACTTTTCTAAATGATAGCACGAGATGGGAATGATAGTGAAATTTTGTAAATGATGGAACATGATGGGAATGATAGTGCATAAAAAGGAATAAAATGAATTACATGGAAAAATGTGTATCATTATATTATCTATAGTGAGATTCATGTTTTAGAACCAAGTTCCTTTTTTCTACTATTTATAATTTTAAATTCAATTTGTTGATTTTACATTTCAAATTTTGAGAAATGAAATGGCATGGGTCTATGTATATAAGAGATGGATTTGATGTGGGATAAGAAAGAGTAGATATAATATTATGTATATGATGGTCAATATCTATCAAAAAAATAATTTTAGGCAATGTGATGTTAATGAAGAGATTAATGATGGTAGCATGCTGAAAATTATCCACAAGAGGGATTTCATCCTCCAAATAAAGAGGAGGAGATGAACAAGAAAATATTTAATCTTGCTAAGATAAAGGATCAATAAAAATATGAGCTTCATCATCACTTGAATAATATTCATCAAAGAAGTTGAAGAAATATTATAAATGAAAGTTTGATCATTATGTGCAAAAGAAGTAAATTTTCAAGTATAAGGATAAGATCAACACCTATTATGAGAGAAGAGAAAGATGTATCCCTATCCTTTGGTATGTTGAATGATTTTTACCATGTAATTAAAGGAGGGAAAGACATTGAAAGAGATATCGTACATGGACTATGAAAGAGGTAGTAAATGTAGAAGTATCAACATTATCTATCTCATATAATATACTATCATGATATCTCGTAATATCTCAATGAAACAAATATAGTGAAGTATTCTAATATAGAATTGAATACATGCATATGAAACATAAAACCATAAATAGTAGAGAATCAATTAAGGTTATCATTCATGTAATATGTATAATATCTATTATATATCTAAGGAGGTTATATCATCTAGTAAATATGGATAGAACCAATGAAATAATAGAATAACCCATTTTGTGATGTGTGTATTTAAAGATTACTAAAAGAAGGAACTACAAGAATCTATGAGAAGATATAGAAAATAAAGAATTATTTACTTGGAAGGAGTATAAAATTTTGAAAAAGGTCACTATATTTATCCTTTAGGACTATGAAATGGATTTTATCGTAGCACCCCAATTTTTTTAGGAAATAATTGTTTCTAGATTATTTTGGGAAGAAAATGAAAGGTGAACAATTTTATTTTTGTTTCAAATTGGGTAGTTCACCAAAATGTAATTGGTAAACAAAGAAATAAGGTAGTCAAAAATTTCAATATCACTAAAATTTCATTGAGAAAAGTGATAATTTTAAACCTATATTACATTAAATGTGAGTTGGGTTGTAAAGTTACAACTTATAGGAATTTTCCTACTACCACTTCTCTACCATCTTCATTTATAGAGTCATTAGCATGTATTTATTATGAGCTACCTACTATTACTACTACATCTACATGACTATGCTCTCTATTTTCTTATGATATTATTGCATACCCATCTCCTATCAATTTCAAACCTCTTTATTTTGACAAATATAATATCCTTGGTGACCCATTATACCATGTGAAACACATCTCCATCGTATTCTTGACTAATACATATGATGACTATGTCTTGGAAAAAGTATTTCCTCACACATTGAGAGATATTAGACTAGAAGAGTTTTATTCCTTACCTATTGATTCCTTACACTCATATTTTAAGGTTTTGCATGACTTCATATCTACTTAAATTATAACATGGAAGATAAAATCTCTCCTAAAAAAATGGAACAAGGTAACAAGATGTTAATAAGAGTGTTTATGGATCATTCACTTATCATTTATTTTCATTAATTTTTTATGGGGTTTACATTCCCCCTAATTTCCTTCTTCTACCTCATTTTTGTGAGAACTTAATTCCACATGTCCAAAAAAAATACTTTTTGAGAAATATTGTTCTCTTTTTGACTTAGTTTTTTACACTCTTAAAATTGATTAAAACCTTATAAAGCATCCTCACTTTAAATAAAATGAACCATCCCTTACCCCTCCACCCATGGATCCCCCTTGTGACTCTTCCCCACCTACTCAACTATCTTCCTATCTATCCAAACCTAAACATAGATCCTATACCCTCTTGTTGAAACTCCTAAGAACATCTTGCCCATTCTCCTAAAATATAAAATTACAAGTACAACCCTCCCACCCATAAAATTCAAACATCCTCCTAATAATTTTCGCTCATCCCATTTTTCATGTTCATATAAATATAATAATTGGCCACCATACCAATTTTAGTCATGCTCTAAAATCTAAAATTCCAGATCTTGATTATGGTACTATTACTCTTTCTTATGATACACCTCTCTAATCTTATCTTGATGGCAATACTCTATGGATAGATGATTCCAAACACTACCACTTTTGAGGCCTCTCATAAAATTATAATAGTTGATATTTTTATCCATTCTTGTGATGAGAATTTGTTTTAGTCCATTGCTAAAATTCCTTCTATGACTTTTCTATTCACTATTACTAGATTTCTACCTCTAGAGAACTCCCTTCTCTATTATCCTTGTGATATGGACTTCATTGAGTCATCCAATCACTTAATCTTCATCATTGGTTTATTTTAATACCAATCTATTGTGTTGATAATGTACGAATAGAAAAGAGATATATAAATCATGCGAGAATCAAAAATAGCAGCCACTAACCATTATAATTCAAGAAACTCTCAATCTAATCAAATAATGAAGCATAATACAACATATAAAGTAAAAAATCAATACAACATACCTTCTTCCTATGTTATCCTTGAATGACCTTAATTACTCTTCTCCATTTTTCCTTTTCTCTTAGATTTGTGTGCACTATATTGCTTCAAGCCCAAATGAACATTGAATCTGATAAAGGATGCAAACTCTCAAAGATTCATGGTTAGCCTATTGAATGAAAAAGACAACTAAGAGGGGGGTGAATCAGTTACATCCAATTAAAACATGAAAACCCTCAAATGTAATCAGATCCACATGCATTCATTAAACCCTTTAAATGTTATAATGTTTAAACATGAAATATAGTTAATAGAAACTAAAACAACAACATCATGCATAAGAGAACACCATATTTACGTGGAAAACCCTAGGAGGGAAAAAATATGGTGAGGATTAGCTCACAATATAATTAATTGCAAAACCAGTACAAAAAGGCTCACTATCAAAATAAGACACACTGTCCAAAAGGGCTCACAGCCTAGGCTCACTACTAGAATAGAAAGAAGATATAAGATAGAACGTTACACAAAGAACATGATCTCAATGCAATAGAGAATCCACCAAAATAGCTCCAACAACACTCATAGCTCTCAATAGATCAAGATACCTTTAGCTCACTGTATTCAGCAATCTTGCATTATAGCTCGCACTACATTTTGCATTTCTGCACTTAATTTTATATCACAACACACAAATTTGTATTCCACACCCATCTCGCATCAGCTTGCCTTACATTTATACCATCCACAACTTGAAAAGCATCTTCAAGTTAGCTACACATGCCTTACACTTTACAAATTAAAAAATAGGTCGGCACTAAGCATTCTTGCAATGGATAGGAATGAAACACCTTCATCAATACTTAAACATCTTCGAATGTAGTGTAAACACCAGGTCGGTCATTACTCGTGCAAACACCATTAAAATTTGAAGTACATACTTCCTCAAATCCAAGAGCGACTTGAGAACCACACACCATGCTTCTAGAAAATCTAGAATAATCTACAAACCACTTGAGATGGACAAAAAATTCTTTGCACCAAATCACACCTTTAGAATGTACAAGCCCAATACACTCAAACTACACTGCCAAACACTGTAACTCTAAAAACACTCTTCGAGAGCATAAAACCTCATACCCACTTGAATGAGGTAAGTTATCAACACCATAAACTCACCTTCAGAACCGCAAGTCCTGAAGCACAACTGTGGACAAATGTGGAGCAAAAACATTTCTCCTAGACACCTCTATAGGCAACACTGCAAATCCAGTTCACACACTGGTGAAGATAAATTCTTCTGCACATCAATCCAGAAGCCCAAGTTCTATATATGGAAACTCTAAACACCTCTAACCAACATATCCAAACCACACAAGCAGTTCTTCAACCCAAAAGAAATGCGGAGAAAAACCAAAAAACCCCTACAACACCTTATTTCCTCTTTTTATCAATTTTCTCAATGTCCTCAACATCTTTATCACTACCACAACCATAACTAGAAGCTTATCAAAGCAACACCATAGGTTAACACTAGTAACTTAACTGATGACAACATAATGCAACTAATCAAAGAAAAAATCTCTCTCAACCACTACACAATTGACACCAATGACAACACAAGCTTGTTGACATCAATGACAACACCTTCATACTTGCAACAATCTCCCCCTTTGTCATTAATGACAACACAAGATGTAAAAAAACCATCAAAGACAACATACACACTCCTTTTTTTTCAAATTAAACAACCTACACAACATTATTGCATTCTCTCCTCCTTACAAGATTATCTTTCCCTTTACAGATAGACTTTTTCTCATGATTATCTCTCCCCCTTTCAACTTTTTCTTTTTCACATACTTCACTCTCCCCCTATATAGATATTTTTCACATGAATCTCTCTCCCCCTTTGACATCAATGGAAAAGGATAAAAAAAAAATCATTATTCTCCCCCTTTGAAATTAAACCAAGATACTTGCTACTACTCTAAATACTCCCCCTTGGGATTATACACCAACCAAATCAACAACTTTTGAAAAATTACAACACTCACTCCATACTGTAACAATGTTACTACCCACTCTCCCTAAGAGGTAGCCACCAAAATCAATTCAGACAGAGAATAAATCCATAGATCCACTAGATTGATGCATCTCCATATGCATCTAGTTCAAAGGAGGGGCAATAACCCCCAACTTCTTTAGAGATACTCAAAAGTATCCTTAGGAAGAGCCTTAGTAAATATATCAGAAATTTGATCCTTTGTAGGTACATATTCAAGCTTCACTTCATTATCCACAAGATTCTCTCTTAGAAAGTGATATCTGATTGAAATATGTTTTTTCCTTAAATGCATCACTGGGTTCTTTGAAATATTGATTGCACTTGTATTATCACAAAAGATAGAAATAGGCTCATCATACACCACTCTGATATCCTTCAATGTTTTCCTCATCCACAACACTTATGTGTAGAAATATGCCACTGGAATGTACTCGGCCTCTACAGTAGATAACAAAATTGAAGCTTATTTCTGACTTAGTCATGATACCAATCTACATCCAAGAAAGAATGCACCACCACTTGTACTTTTCTTGTCATCCACACAACTAGCATAATCTACATCTATGTAAGCACTCAATGTGAAATCAGTATCCTTAGGATACCACAAGCCATAATCTAGAGTGCCCTACAAATATTTGAATATCCTCTTCACTATTGCAACATGTGTCTCTTTAGGATCTTCTTGAAATCTATCCACAAGACAAACTGCATGCCACCAATCATAGATCTATACTTTCTCTAATTAGCCTTAGGGTATTCATCATCCTTACTCTATTTGCAACCAATAACCATAGGAGTACATACTAGTTTTGAGTCTTCCATTTCAAACTTCTTCAATATTTCTTCAACATTCTTTAATTGTGAAATTTAAACATGCCTTTATTTGTTTGATGGATTTGTAGCCCAAGGAAGAAATTCATCTCCCCAAACATAGACATTTCAAACTCTTTTTGCATCTCTTCTAAAAAATTGTTGCACATAGCTTTATTGCCTCCAAAACTTATGTCAACATACACAACCACTATCAATATTTTATCTTTCTCAGCCATAACTTTAAATGCTTTGAATCTATCTAGGGATTTAGATTTCTCGTTAAGAAAAGTAACCCATGTCATTCTAGAATAATCATCAATCAAAAGCATGAAATACCTGTCACCTTAAAGACTTCTCACTCTTGTAGGACCACAAAGGTTTGTATGCACCAATTCCAACAATCCAGTAGAAGATTGTTCTTTTCCCTTGAAACTACTTCTTGTTTGTTTTCCAAATTGATAATCTCTGCAAACATAATTGATATGATTTTTAACATTTGGAAAATCTCTTACTGCTTGAACTAAACTAATTCTAACCAAGTTGTCAAAATTTGTGTGACACATCCTCTTGTGCCATAACTAGCTATCATTAATTTGATTCATAAAACAATGACCATCAACACCCTTGAGTTGATAGATATTTCCATATGTCCTCTTTCCAGTAGCAATCACAATTCTAGACCCTTTTTTGATCTCACATCCATCATCCTAAAACATAAGATTGTATCCTTCGCTACACATTTTTCCAACACTCAAGAGGTTATGCTTTAAACCTTAACATAGTAAAGATCTTCAATATTATGCTTGCCATCAAAACTGATTGAACCTATTCCACAAATCTTAGCACCTGAATCATCTCCGAATTTTAACAAGCCCTCCATCATATTTTTCAAGTTTAACAAATTTACTCTTGTCTTTGTTCATATGATTTGAGCAACCACTATCAATAACCCAATAGTTCATATCTTGTCTAACATGAAAAATAGATACCAAAGTACCTCCAGCCTTATCCTTTTTCTTTGGAGCACTTTCCTTCACACAACTTTCAAAGTTAGCAGAAATAGATTCATCTTTTAAAGCCAAGAACAAAAATTCATTATCATCAACATCTCCATAATTAGATTCATCATCAGAAATACCAGCATCTTCTCTAACATAATAGATTTTATTGATCATATTTCCTTTGTTTTCCTTGTTCTTATTGTTCACAATTTTATTTGAACATCTTGAAGCATAGTGACCTATTTTTTCACAATTGAAACATTTGAAAGGTAATTTACCTTTGTACTTATCAGTGCCATTTTTCATCCTTCTTACAAAGTTAGCTTCTACATCCTCAAGGTCATCTCCATCTGAACCTTCAAATTTTTTCTGATTTTCTAGCCTTGAAAGCAGTCTCCACTTTTGCACCTTTATTCAGACCAATTTTTCTCATTTCAAATGTAATTAGTGTTCCATACAACTAATCTCTAGTGTAAGTATTAAATTTTGCAACTTCCTCAATAGCAGAAACCTTTTCACCATAGGAATCAAGAAGAGTTCTAAGAATTTTCTTTACCACTTTGGGTTCTTTGACTTTTGTACCAAGAACTCTCATTGCACTGACAAGTTCATCAAACCTCTGTATGTAACTTGTAATTGTTTCATCTTTAGACATTCACAAGTTCTCAAATTGTGTCTTTAGATTATGCATCTTAGCTTGTTTAACCTTATCATCTCCTTCATAAATGCTTTCTATATTATCCCTGTTAGTGTTGTAGCAGCAGGAGATATTTTCTCCTAAATAAATTCACCACAAGGCAGGTCGGCCTTTGTTAAATAAACTTATATTTGTTCTAGGTCAGCCCTAGAGAGGAAGCCGCCCAGCTTGGTATATAAAGAGGATGGAGTCCTCTCATTCAATCATCAAGTTTATTCACTTGAATTCGCATCTTCAAGGTAGTAGCAGTAGCAGTTCGCCATTCTTAGCAGTAGATTCAATTCTAAAAGAAGTGTCATCATTGGTGTTTTTCAAGATTCACTTGAAGGAGAAGTGTCTCTATTCTTTGTATTAGACTCGGCCTTGTCTAGGGCCTGATTTGTAAGCAGTGTTATGCACTTATTATTCTGATATATAAGAGAATATCCTTTGTTGGGTTTTTCTCCCTCAAGTAGGAGGGTTTTCCCGGGGTAATCATTGTTTTCATTGTTCATTGTGTTGTATTTTCTGCTTGTTGACATTTCTGATCCTAAAACTAACAATCCCAAACTTCTTTAGCAGTTTTCAAATCCATCACTTTCACTAATTCAGAATTTGAAAGACTAAGTACTCAAAAGAACAAACCTTTCTTTACCATTTGTTTCATAGGCCTTGATTTCATCACTTGTGCTCGGTCCATTTGCAGGTATGGTATATGTAATCTTCACTACCTGTGCAACATCAAATCCAAGGTAAATCGGATAGCCTTCCATTTTAACCTTCCAAAATGCATAGTCTGAGCCATCAAACATAAGGATCTCCTTCTTGTTCGCCATCCTGGATCTACCTCAATCGGTCAAGGTTTTCTCCAAGGAACCTTTCTCGTAACTTTTTTGAATGAACAAGACAACTAAGAAGGGGTGAATCATTGTATCTAATTAAAACATCAAAACCCTCAATAGTAATCAAATCCACATGCATTCATTATACCCTTAATTTGTTATAATGTTTAAACATGAAATCAGATACTGGAAACTAACAACACCATACACAAGAGAACACCAAATTTATGTGGAAAAACCTTAGGAGGGAAAAACCAGGTGAGGATCGCTCACAATATAAGTAATTGTAAAATTGGTACAAAGGCTCACTACGAGGAATATGACACATTTCGAGGAAGGGCTCACAACCTAGGCTCACTACGGAATAGAAAGAAGAAAGAAGATAGAATGTTATACAGAGAACATGATCTCAATGCAACAGAGAATCCACCACAATAGCTCCAACAGCACTCAGAGCTCTCAAGAGATCAAGATACCTTCAACTCACTGCATTCAACAATCTTGCATTATAGCTCACACTACATTTCACATCTTTGCACTTAATTTCACATCACAACACTCAACTCTATTCCACACTTCATCTCGCATCAACTCACCTTCCATTTATACCATCCATAATTTGAAAAGATCTTCAAGTTGGATACACACACCTTACACTTTAAAAATAAAAATAGGTTGACACTAAGCATTCATGGTGGATAGGAATGAAAGTGGACCAATACAAAACTTAATTGAGACCCAAATCAACACACACCACACTACACCTTCATCAATACTTGAACATCTTCAAATATCCACGAACCTCATTTTAACCATTATTAATCAATATTATTTTTCTATTATTCAACTACTAATTACTCAATTTATATAATACTTATTGTTTAAGAACTATGTATATGTTTAATTAGTAATAATAATTATTGTTATTTATTAATTAGTATTTAATTATTTATAATTATCATTTTTATGACTCTATTTATCATTTTTGGTTAATTACTAATATATTTTAATGAATTAATTTAATGATTATTTGTTTTGAAATTATTAAAATTTCTAAACTTGTGTGAAGCCACACTATCTCCTACGTGGCCATATTTGTTCTCAAAGGGATCAGATTTGATCTTCACGTGGCTAATTTTTGAGGCTTTGATTTTTATGTGGCAAGTTTTTACCAAGGCAAAATAAGCAAAATGTGATTTAACTTTATCTTTTCCACTGCTTCATGCCATTTTCCACCGCCTTTCTTTTCACTGTTTGAAGAATTAGCCGCCATTAGTCTTAAGTCTATATAAGTAGATCAAAGCAACAGGGAGAAAAAAAAGGTGAATTATAAGCTGCAAAGAGCAAAGAAAAAGCTACAACCTAAGAGATAGAGGTTAGGGAAGGAAATGTATTCACTATTGTAAATCAGTTTATTTTATATATATATATATATATATATATATAGGCATTATGTCTTTTACTGAAAAAAAAAAAGGCAGGCGAGAATGGCCAATATGAAATAGAAACTAGTGAACTAGCTGAGGGGCAACGACGATAAAGAGCATTTGGGAATCTTCCAAGAAACTTTGTAAAAGACATTCAAGCCAAAAACCAGATAAGTTATATCATTCACTCACATTTTTAGTTATTATGGTGAATGTTTAATCCTTGTTACTTGCATCTAATTATATCTAGAATTAGTTTTCTTTTGGGAATAAATCCATGGTTTCATCTAATACTTTATTCATATCTTGAACTGCAAATGTCTGCGATCTTTTGTCACGGCCAATATGTGTTCATGTCCTTGTGGCTCATTTTCTTCTTCTTCCTTGGACTTGCAAGCACCGTCCCATGCCCCTAGATTGATATTGTATCATATACAAACCTGCAAATGCTAAAATAATATTCCAATGGCTGGACAATTCTTCTTTTCTCACTTGTAAATACTTTACTCGTATGCCATGTGACCACATGTCTTTGAGGCATTTTATCAATAGTCTGCATAAGCTTTTTATACCTCCACAGCGTGGGCATTAAAATACACGAGCTAGTATAATAGCATAAAAAATGCAAAGAAACATGATACGCGATGTATAAAGTTTGTGAAAAAGAATGAAATAAGTTTAACATATGAAGATGGTTTGAACTCCACTAATTACCGTTTAGGAACATGCCTCTAGCAGCCATCGCATTTACAACATCAGAAATATACTGGTTAATGTTGTCGCTACAACTATCACAAATATAATCTCATTGAAACCATGGTAAGGGACTTAGCTCAAATTATGCATGAATTGTATCATGCTGTCAACAATGTTGATAAACAAAAAGTGGACAGCAACCATTCCTAAGTCCCCATTTTAGCATTGGCAGGAGACTAATATTAAGGCAGAAGGATAAAGGGGAGAGGACGCAATAGTTGTGCACCCTAATTTCGCACTTCTAATTATCCTACGTGGAAATTTCAAATCACTCCCAACTTTTTACAACAGCTTACTTGGCAAGTCCCCTACTTATAACTAAGGTTTCAGGGTCACATCATCAAATATGATGCCACATCAGCATGCTTTTTGTCAAGGTGTCCAAAAAGGCCAAAAAAAAAAGTGAGACTAATACTTGTGCATTCACAGCATGTTTTATTGAGCATTGATGTGGAATCACATGATTGGTTGCTTTTTAGATCAAAAGAATACATTTTATTTAATTATGGGTAGTCATCATCAACACTAACAACTTTAAAGTCACAACTATTGGTCCAATATTGATAAAAATATTAGGCATTTTATAAACAACTACTAAAACATGCTCAGATACTGGGTCCTCTCCCCTAGTTTTGTACTGCCAACCACTTACACATGGAAATATTTAAACCCTTTTCAATACTTTCATTTACACAAGCCCCTTTTAAATCTATTAAACTTTACTCCTCTAAGGCTTTCTATTAGATGCAATTCACATATCTATTTATGCCTATAGATGTTAGGCCCTTATCTTGTAATAGAGACATTCCTAGAGGATTCTTATCAAACAATCTACATCTAATTAGTTCATTATTCTAAGTAGAGGTTGGGTAGATTAATGCATTTACTTAGTACACTCATACTAATACTCATTTACCATTAGATTGGTTATCATAATATAGCATACTTTTTTATTTATGTGCTTTTCAATTTGATAATTTTAATTAAGCCAAAATTACTTGGGGAATAGTTATCTAATGTGAATATGGGTTTTAAATAGTTTCAAGTCTTAGATAAATATATGTTTTCACCATAATTATATTCGCGCTAAAATATCAAGAATATTTACAACCAAGACCAGAAAATCTTAGTGTGTCATCATTGAATAATTGATTAGGTAATTATTAGGTTAGACTTAATATTATAGTTTGAAGTCTAGCTCGTTGCATGGATGGTGCTAGAATTAAAAGTATGTCGCATGGCTATTTGAAACTACAACCAACTAAAGGACAAAAAAATAATTAACTAAAACCTTAAGGAACAAAAAAATAATTAACTAAAACCTTAAGGAACAAAAAAATAGTTAGGTTGTTGAACACCAGAATACTGAGAGGGGGGGTAAATCAGTATTCTATTAAATTCTTGAACATAGCTTATCCAATCACCAAAAAATATTAACAAAAATAAAAAATGAGAAAATGAATCATCGACAAAGTCACATAACACATGAACACCATGATTTTTATGTGGAAAACCTA
This sequence comes from Sequoia sempervirens, assembly GCA_007258455.2. Lineage (NCBI taxonomy): Eukaryota > Viridiplantae > Streptophyta > Pinopsida > Cupressales > Cupressaceae > Sequoia > Sequoia sempervirens. The sequence continues at coordinate 20,082 of VDFB02144397.1, forward strand.
AAAATAAAAAAATCACGATGAGGATTAGCTCACAATAGATTATATCTGGATATAGTATATTACAGGGGCTTACTGCTAGGAGGCATTGTCCTTATAAGACTCATAGCCAGAATTAGATACAAAACAAAGATGGCTACTTAGCCAAAAAGTGAACTAATAAAATTACACCTTCCTTGTGCTAAATTTTAGTTCCCTGGAAGCTCTAAATACAAATTACTTCTCTACTTAGCAATCGCTCAACAATTTTGACCTTATTCTAATCTCACACCTCTAAATTCACATGTTCGCATAATATGAGACCTCTTGCACCTAATTTACGACTTATTCCTTCTCATCCATACAACAACTTAAAAATGTCTTGCATATATATATACAATTGCATTCGCATGTACATCAATTAGGCCGGCCAAATTATATGTAACCAAAAACAATTCAAAAATAGCTTCGTCAACTTCACACATGATTCAAAACTTATTTGTGCTAGGACCAAACATGCAATATATATTTTAGGTTAGCATAGACCTAAAATAGATCCTAAAAACATCTGCAATGTACATTTAATCTTCACAACGCACATCATATATTAGGTTAGGCAAGAATTGGACCTAATTACAAAACTTTCAATCATACATACACTTCTCCATACATGCGACATCAAGACTTGATATTTCTTCGATTTCACACTTCACTGACATCAGTAAGTCTAAATTTAGAACTGTAACACAAAATAATTCTTATCAAAGAAATGTGGAATCTCCCACACTAATATACTAAACAGAGAAATGAGTATGACACACATAGCTAAACTTTGTCATGCATAACTTTTGGAATATTTCATAACACATCATAGAATCTTGATTTTACCTGAATCTAATAGACTTCAAACCATGGTTAAAAATGTAGAGTGAGGTCACTTAGTGTGGTGGAGTGCAGACCCAAAAACTGATGCACTGAACCACAAAACAGTTAGTAGAATCACTTAATTAATATCCTATATAACCATATTTACTAAGCCAACTTATCCTGTACACATATCTTTAGTTACCACTTCTAAATCATGCTAGGTTGATCATGATAATGTTGAAATCAATGAAAACACTAGATTAGTTAATATTATACAATTTATGCTCATGTTGCCAACCTGTATCATCAATGATATACTTTTCAAAACTTCCAACAATCTCCCCCTTTGTCATTGATGGCAACATACATAATAAAAATAGGATATCTCACCTCTTCATTACCATCACTCCCCATTTTACTTCTCTCCCCCTTTGACATCAATGGAAAACAGTGTGCCAAAACTTTGTATGCTCCCCCTTAGGAGGTCAACCCAAAATTCATTTCCCTTCTATATATATATATCTGAAAAACTTGTTAAATCATGATAAATAGTTACCTTGAGGATGCGAAACTTTGAAGCTTCTTAAAAGTATCTTGCCATTCAGACTTTCCTTCTTCCCACTATTTCTTTACTACAGTAAGATTTCCATATAGAAGCTCAAGTTCTAGTAGAGTTTCATCTCCTTCTTCTGAAGTACTAGGATCAAGATTTACCTCTAAGATTTTTTCAGTATTGTCGAGAGCATTCAAGACCAATATATACTTTTTCCTTAACTAAGTCCCTTAACTTTATAATGTGCTTGATCATTTCATCTCTTTGACTCTATAGGGTGAAGAATTTTTCATGAAGCTCCATTATTGAGATCCAAGTTTGATCATCCTTATCTTGCACTAGATCATAAGAATATGCAACCATGTTTATCTGAGTCTCAATTGTACTCATGTCATCCTTCATATTTCAAGTGATGTTTGGCCATTTCATGCAGTATGACATTATGTTCCTTGCTTCTTCCACATAGTCTTACACTTCTCTCAAGCATTTTGTGACCTTTTCATTTGATTTTATACATTTCTTTGAGATAATCATCAGATTCTTTCTTTCAATCTGTGTCTCAATTTCAGCTTCAATTTGACTTTTCAATTTGGAGACATATTCTTTAAAGGATTTGACCAAGAGATTAAGATTTTCTATAGTAGATAATGAAACATCAACACTTGCATTAGGGATTACCTCTTGTAGGGCTTTTATTTCTTCATCCAAACCTTGTACTTCTATAGACCTGACACTAATCTCATGCTCGTGTTGAGCATCATGAGCTCTTTCAACATTAGCAATTTCTTGTTTGATTCTTCCAGCAATCAAAGAACTATCTGTGACATTTCTCTTTTTACCATCTCTCTTGGAACTACTAGAAGCCTCTGCACTTACCTCTATTCTACCAAAATCTTCAGGACTGCCTAGAAGAGCTTCTGTATAGCTAACTATTCCAACCTTTGATACTTCATAATCCGATTCTAATATCCAAATGGTTCTAGGTTTACTAGCTTCAATAAAGAAAAAATCTATGGAGACAAGAAAGTTAATGTCTTCTGAATATCTTCTCACCACTTCTCTTGGAATCCTTATTTTCATATTCATCCTATTCTAAAATACTCCAAAGAATGTTGCAAGGGAAACTTCCTAAGTATTCATACTTCCAATATTTCTCATGTACTTTTCAATTTGGTGTGCAATTGGTTTAGTATCTATCCAATTAAATACTTGTCCAACAACTGATACTTCTTTCATGAAATAGAGCAATATGAAAATTACCAGGGTTCCATACTAGAATGTACGCTTCTTCTTTTTCTTAATGTCTCTTAGGTTCTCCATTGAATGTTTCCAGAGCAACTCACAAAGGTTATAGTCAGCATTGTTCTCAAACATATCAAGAGCCATATGAACTGCAATAGGAGGGACAATGCTTGCATTGTTTGACCAGTAAATTTTTTGACCAATAAGTATACTTGCAAATCTAACCGTCGGGTTTGTAATAGAGTTCACTGTAATTTCCTTTTGTTCAAGAGTGGCGCCTATTTTCTCCATTATATTCTTTTTATCGACTAACTTCTAATCAAGAACTAGTTCGGTGGACCACAAACCGGTTACATCCTTAATTGATTCCTTTATTATTGAGTGAGGGCCATCAATCCATTGGATTTTCCATGTATTCTACTCAGTACTATTCTTATATGCTTCTCCTGATTTTCAAAATTCAGGGCTTCCACCAAATATCCAATCTTTTGTCACGTAGGGTTTTTCACTCAAGTTTTAGGGCTTCATCATCATTTTCTCTCAGCTCGTTTTTCCATAAAACAAATAATCTACCAGGAGATACCTCTTCAATTTTCCCATGAATATACATTCTAATATCCTCAGTAGCTAAAACCCCAATAGGAGTGCGAGAGAATGCACCCAAGGGATCATCCAACAATACTTTAGCATAATGCCTCTTAAGTACAAGATGTGGTCATTGTGAATTGTCTACTACTTTTGGTAATTCCATTATATTCAAGTTTCTTTCAGAGAATTGTTCCAAAAAACAAAAATATGTGGGATTTGTAAAAATACCTCTTGAATAGCTTGGCAAACCAGGGTCTTGATATTCACCTTCTAGAGGACTCTTCAATCCCTTCTACACCTCTTTTTCCTTTGTTTCTTCTTTGGATGCCTTTGAATAAATAAATTTTCCTTCGCACAAATGTATTTAACTCTCTAATTTGACCTAACCCCTGTAATAAATGCTTCATACCAAAAATTTGATGCTCCTAGAATTGTGTGTACAAACATCTTTCCATGCTTCGCAAATTTCCGCATTGCAATATTTTCTTCAGCAACTTTCTTTGATAGCTTCAAAAATTCATATTTCATGATATATCTTCATGTTGTGTCTTGACACCTCATATTTCCAGAGGCCTATTATAATTTTCAAGTGAATTATCTACACCAAGGGAAGGCATGCAGATGCATTTGAAGTTCCTGATTCATCTTTGTTCTCAAACTCCTCTTTCTTTCTCCATATCTTTTCCATTTCCTTATTAACTTCAGAAGAATAAAGTTCCTTCACAGGTTCATTCCTCTTTATCGGATTAGAATATCTTCTAGTTTTGCTTCTGCAGACTCTTGAAATATGTCCACGCTTGTTGCAAAAGTAGCATACAACATTTTTTGACCAAACTGACTTCTATTCTTGATCTGCACTGCTTAGCCTTATGTCTAAATACATTGCATGTATAACAGTATCCATTGAAAGATTGAAAAATTCTCCCAATATTATATATATTCATCATCTGACTTCTACACTCAGTACTTCTATGTCCAAATTTCTTGCATGCAAATTTTTTTCCAGAGAAGGATCCAACATTTTGATTCATTCTACTCTTACATTCTATTTCTTTATGTCCAAATTTATTGCATGAAAAAAATACCATTGAAAGATGGGTACCTTTGAGCATTTGGTTGTTTGATAGGAGGTCTTCTAGCATTGCTTCTTTGATTTTTGAATTGTTTCTTATTGCATTGAATCTTCTTTTGATTTTCAACCTTGTTAGATGTTTGATTTACCTTTGAACTTTTTCCTACTTCAATTCCCAAACCACCTTTGTACTTAGAGGGTTTTTGTATTGCAATCAATTCATCAAGCATTGTAGTACTTATTTCTAATTTCTCCTCATGTATTCTTTCCTTTTCCAAATCTGATCTAAGATTTACCACTTCTTATTCAAGTCTTTGTTAGAATCAAACAACACTAAGAGGGGGGGTAAATCAGTGTTGTACAATTTTTAACTTTATTAATATGATCATTAAAGTGTTGATAGCATTCAACCAAAATAAAAATGCATGCACATAAGACAAATAACCACAACACCATAACACAAGGATTTTTTTACGTGGAAACCCTGTTAGGGGACAAAACCACGATGGAGGTCAATCCACAATATTGTTCTGAGTATACTCAAAATAAAATATGTACAAAATGAGAATGCACTTGCATTCAGGCACACTTCCTAGAGCTCACTACTTAAAAATTGAAAGGCTCGCTGCCTTACAAAAGTTTGGAATACTTATAAATATTTGAACTAATAAAGTAGTATCTACAAATTCCTGATTACAGTTCTGATTAGGCTCAACAATCGAATTTTGGACCTTCTGACTAATTCTGCTCTTTTTCTCTATTATGCTTCAATTAGCACAAAAATCCTTAATGCACAAGTGAAACTGTGCATAATCGCTCTACTGACCTTCTGACATTCGCAACATACATCAACTCACATCAAACACACACCAAAATGACATAATCGACCACTTATATATATTTGCCACCAATAATTTAATCATTTCATGTCGGCCTCAACAAAATAAGAAATATTCACAAACAGTCAGCTCAAATCATCCATAATATTCAATGCGCATCCACAAGAGTCAGCCACAACATAGTGAGGACCCAAACCAAAATACTTAAACAATAACTCCTCAAATATCCGCAACACACTATATTCACTAAGTTAGCCTTCATACACTAATGAACAGAAAATTAGTTCACTGCACCTTCTAACTTTCACCCAAATTGATACAAGTCACCAAGATTTACAGATAACACATATTATGCATCAAACAATACTCCTGAGATCCACAACACAAAATAATAACAAAAAATCTGCATATGAATCGAAGAACAAAAAATTACTAGATGCTCTATTCAAACTTAACAAATAATCATTGATTTTCAATCTGTCTGCCAGTATAAGTAAATTACAACGTGCAGATCGACTAGTTGACAAGGGTTTACATCAATGATAGCACCATAAAGCATGTGTAGTATCTCTTTCAAACAATCTCCCTCTTTGGAATTGATGGTAACACTTAGTGAAAAATGACTACGTGTCGAATTAGTACGAACAAAAATACACTACCAGCCAAAACTCCAAAAAGATCTTCATCCACAACTCAAAGTTCTACAACTTCCCCTTAGATGAATATAAATTTTTCACTGTTCTATTCTCCCCCTTTGACATCAATGGAAAATATTGGGAATGCACATACAAAACTTCTATAAACAAAAAACTTCAAACTACATATGTACAAACTTTGTTTCAAACAACTTACACAAACTTGAAGATATCTACAAAATTTGTCTTTAACAGGTTTAGGCTTGTGTCCCAACACTTCTTGAGACTTTCCAGAATAGTTATGTGACCACATAGTAAATAAGATTTCATCTCAGCTAATTCAAGAATCATTGGATCACTGACCACCATGGCATCTTGTGATTCCTTCAAAGCATTCAACGTGGTCTCCATCTTTGGACCAATTAGGCCTCTAAGTTCACCAACTCTTTCCACAACTCTATCATTATCATGCTTCAAGCTCTTTATTTTTTCAATTAAGGATATAACTTGACCTTCTTGCTCTCCAACAGAAATAGTTAAAGGATCAAAAGTATCAAAAATAGCAACTAACTTTGTCTCAAGATCCTTAACCTTCTTCTCATTTTCCTCAGTAAGTCTTGACAAAGACAAACACGACTTATAAATCCTTCCACCTTCTAACAATGCACTTTGAACATTTTTCACACAGGTAGCTAACAAATATTTTTCATTAGTTGTCATTCCTTTCAACCTACTAATTTGTCTAGCATCAAATTCCTTCTTAACTTTGACCAAAGTTGACTTCTCAAGTGACTCAAAATGAGTACTTACCGAATTTATAAGCTTCTTTAGCTCAGTGGAGGAAGAACTGGATGGATCCTTAACATAAGTAGGCATGATCATCTCCAAAATGCTAGATTCCAGGTTCAATAACTCACTGTCCTCAATGTGAGACTTCAAAATTTCTTCCCTAGCCTTAGCTTGTGCAAATGATGTGACTTTCATTTTTTGAATTGGGGACAAAGTACACAAATGAATAGGAGCATCTCCCAACTCAAGATCAAATTATTCCTTTTTCTCTTCTAGAAACTTCTTCACTACCTCTGCAATGTCTCTTGCTTCTACTAGAACTTCTTTAACTACAACCTTCTTTTCCTCAACTACTATTTCCATAGCCACATATTTTTTCTTGTCAATTGGAGCTTCAACTTCTTCAACTGATATCTCCTTTTCTTCAACAAACACAATTTTAGGAGCTTTCGTCTCCATAGGTACTTCTATATCATGCACATCGGGAGGAATCTAAGTGTCCTCAATTGTAACCTCTTCATTTACCAAACCAAATGAAATATCTTCCACATGCTCTTCTTCAAAAACAACACCAATTATGTTCTTTAATAGAACTTTCTTCATAATGTTTTTAGTTTCTTTTTCTACTTCTTCAGTCTTACCCAACATAAGCTTGTTTATTCTTGTTTTTCTTTTGAACTCTCTTTTTTCTTCTTTTAGGATTGACTTCATTTCTTCAATAGAAATTACTGGACTTAGATTTGCAAGAATTCATTCTCTCAGCTACTCCTCTTCAGTTCTAGCATTAACTCTCCTCATCTCCAAAATTTCATACAATTCCTTAGGCAACTGTGTCATTATCTCAACAAGAGTCATATTGAAATTGTTCAAATATTTTATTGTAGCCTCTTCAAGGACTCTTTGATAAATAGTATCAAAGGTACCATACACTTCACATAGGGGCTTAATATTTCTATCCTTGATTATACCTCTTTCAAATTCCTCTACGGACATACCTAGTTTGTCAGGCTTCATCTTCTTCTTTGATTTATCCTCTTCATCGAAGAGCTTGACTGGTGTTGCTGCAGGGGTGCTCATATGCTTTATTTCTCTAACTTCTTCATCAGATTTTGTCTCTTCATCATGTGAAACAGTTGTATACACTCTTGTGCTCTTATCCTTCTTCCTTTTACTAGAAGCCTTAGCTTGAGCTTTTGCAGGGGTTGACTTCTTTGCCTGACCGGATAGGGGTGCTAAGCTCCTTGTTGATCTAGTTTGAGTAGAGGATGTTTCCAAACTAGAAAATTCAGTTTTAGCAAGCTCCTTTCCTTTTTCACTTCCAGCTTGTTCTCTTTTCCTTTTGGCTTCTCCCATGCTCTCTGCAAAGACTTCCACTTCTTTCCTCACTCTCTGGACTATCATTGGTTTCTTCAATTGCTCATGGACATGCATATTTTTCTCTACATATGTTCCAAACCTTTCTTCAGATGGATTGAAAGGCTTACTCAACAAATGTTGTGCGTATAGCTCGAAGATTCTCTCCTCAACTTCATAACCCATTGGCATAATCTAGACAGTTCTAGGTTTTGTCACTTCCATCAAGCACTAATCAATGTCCACCATAAAACAGATTGTATCCTTATACTTCTCCACAATAGAAGTGGGAATTCTTTCCTTTTCTTGCATTATATTCTAAAAAAATTTGAGATATCCCCATATTGCAGTTTTCCTGGCTTGCAAATCACCAAGGCTGAATAACATGTCTCTAATCTGAACAGCAATAGGCTTATCGCTTTTCCAATGCACTTTCCCAACTCCTAGAACTTCATCCATGAAATAAAAGAAAAAACTTAGCAACAAATTACCATATTTAAAGGAATTCTTCTTGTCTTTCTTAATCTTACCAAGATTTTCCATAAGCTGAATTTGAAGCAATTCACATAAATCATACTCTACATTCTCCTTTACCATCTAATATGCTACATATATGGTCGTACCAAATACAAATTTTCTCAATTGGAGTGATATATCTTATAACCAATGACCATCGAGGAAAAATTCACACCCATATCAATGATGTTATCAATTGTCATCACTCTTCTAGATCAAATATAGAACCAGTTGCATCAGTGACTTTGATTTTTCATGGACTTCAAAATCGGCAATCCATCAGAGGAATTTAAACCTATAACAGCACTTATAGCCTCTTTTTTAATCTTGAAGGGTTGATTCAACCACATGAATTCAGCATGAACTCAACTCAAGATGTACCAAACCCATTTGTTTTCATCAAATATGGGGAATTTCACAATCTGCATGAATTTCTTCTCCTCTAGGGTTTTGAATTTGGGCTTAACATAGAAATCCTCTCCAACAATGTGTTTGGAATACAAATTCAGCAATTGCGAGCTTCCTAACTCCTCAATATTAGCATGAATATAAGCCCTAATGTCTTCAATATGCAAAACATTGTACGGGATAGATGAAAATGCACCTAAGGACTCAGTCTCGATAGACTTGAAAGGATGCCACTTGAACTTCGAGCAGGGTTTATCCTTGACTTCAACTACCAATGGAGTAGCCATTTTCACAAATTCACAGGTTTATAAGTTTTCCCAAAAAATACCTTTTTGTCAGATTAGGGTTTGAACTTTGAATCGCCTTCACACTTGAATTCTCGCCAAATTCTGCCAAAGTTCGCTTTAGATTTATTCAAACTTTTTTCTCAAAATTCAAAGTGACAAATGAAGGATAGAGATAACCTTTTATCATTCGTACACCTAACCTTTTTGACACAATAAATGCTTTTTCCCTAACTCATCTGGATACCCTATTTCCATACTTTGTAAAAGATAACTCTTCTGCAGACCTTCAATTCTACATAAATACTCTCTTCAATTGTTCAATAGAATTTGTAGATAAACAATACAATCACTAAACTCATCCACATCCCGGTGTCAATTTCCTACAGGGGGTTTGAAATATTTTCTCAATAGTTCGCCCTAGGCCAGAGGCCTTAACCTAATTCCTAGAGGAATTACCAGAAGTTGATTCTGGTGCTGGCTCATTTCCTACAACAGAGGGACTCTTCTTCACCCATGTCTTCTTCATCTGCTTAATGATCTAATCTATAGTGACTTTCCCTTTTCCTTTTTCATCCTTTTGCATGTTTCTTCTTTGATTTACCGGACCTCTTCTACAAAATCTAGCAATATGACTAGTCTTGTTGCAATTGTAGCACACCACATTTCTTTCTCTAGACCAGTTGTTCCATTGATTTTATCTTGATCTACACTGGTTAGCAATATGGCCAAATATTTTGCATGTATAACATCTAACATCTCTATAAAATTTGTTCATCACATTTTCGCATTCATTTGACTTATGACTAGATACTTGTTACAATTAAAGCACTGATGAGAGAATGATGGACCACTTGAATTCATTCTACTTCTGCATTGGATCACCATATGACCAAATTTATTGCAAACATAACAATTAACATTAAACCTTTGAGCATTAGGTTGTCTTACCAGATACCTTCCAGCATTGTTCATTTGATTTTCTTGTCTAAACCTCGTTTGTCCAGATTTCCTTTGTCTGGATCTAGAAATTTATCCTTCTTCATATCCAAGGCCTTGCTTGTCACCATCATTCCTTTGAATTTTAATCAGTTCATCAAGCTTGGCTGAGCTAATCTTGAACTTCTCCTTGAATTCATTTGTTGTAGCAAGTTCATCTCTGAGATCAATAATGTGCTTTTCAAGTTCTTCCTCATTATGTTTGGATTGTTCTAACTCAAGTTCCAACTGAATGAATCCATTAGTAATTTGACTGCATTCTTTAGATTTCTCTTTTAGGGATTGGGAAAGCTTTTCTTCATTTTTATTCATGTCTTCAATTTCCTTAGTCATCCTCATCATAATAGATTTTGTCTCATGCTTCAGAACTACATTATCCCTGGCAAACTTTTCATATTATTTTGTCTTATCTTTCAGGGCTTGACTCAACTATTCATCTACAATGCATTTATTGTCTTCCTACTTGATCTGATCATAGAGTTCCCTTCTCTTCTCTCTGGACTTATTGATTTTTTCTTTCAGTGAATCAATGAATCTCTCAACATTCATGAAATTTTCTTGTAATTCCTAGACTTCAAATTTTGCATGATCAAGATCATCTAGGGCCACCATAAGTTGTTGTTGAAGATTGCTTGAATCCATTGAAACACTTTTCAAGATCTTCCCCAAGCTTCTAAGCTTCTTCTGAGGAATTGAGCTCTGATACCAATTGTTGGAATCAAGCAACACTGAGAGGGGGGGTGAATCAGTGTTGTGCAATTTTTAACTTTATTAATTTGGTCATTAAATTGTTGATAACATTCAACTAAAATAAAAGTGCATGCACATAAGACAAATAACCACAACACCATAACACAAGGATTTTTTTTATGTGGAAACATTGTTAGGAGAAAAACCATGGTGGAGGTCAATCCACAATATTGTTCTGAGTATACTCAAAACAAAAGATTACAAAATGAGAATGCAAGTTTGCATTTAGGCACACTACCTCGAGCTCACTGCTCAAAAAATGAAAGGCTCGTTGCCTTACAAAATTTTGGATTACTTCCAAATATTTGAACTGATAAATTAGCATCTATGAATGTCTGATTACAGTTCCGGTTAGGCTCAACAATTGAATTCTAGACCTTCTGACTAATTCTACTCTTTTGCTCTGTTTTGCTTCAATTCGCACAAAAATCCTTAATGCACAAGTGAAACTATGCATAATCTCTCTACTAACCTTCTAACATTTGCAACATACATCAACTCACATCGAACACACACCAAAATGATATAATCGACCACTTATATATTTCTACCACTAAGAATTTAATCATTTCATGTCAGCCTCAAGAAAATAAGAAATATTCACAAATAGTCGGCTCAAATCATCCATAATATTCAATGCGCATCCACAAGAGTCGGCCACAACATAGTGAGGACCCAAACCAAAATATTCGAACACAAAAATACTTAAACAATAACTCCTCAAATATTTGCGACACACTATATTCACCAAGTCGGCCTTCATACACTGATGAATAGAAAATTAGTTCACCGGACCTTCTAACTTTCACCCAAATTGATACGAGGCACCAAGATTTACATATAACACATATTATGCATTGAAAAATACTCCCTAAGATCCACAACACAAAATAATAATAGAAAATATGCATATGAATCGAAGAACATGAAATTACCGGATGCTCTATTCAAACTTAACAAATAATCATTGATTTTCAATCTGTCTACCGGTATGAGTAAATTACGACATGCAGATCGACTAGCTGACAAGGGTTGCCATCAATGAAAATACCATAAAGCATGTGTAGTGTCTCTTGCCAACAATCTTGAGCATTCTTTGGCCTTGCTTTGTACCAATGCATTCAGACATTCCTCAGTCCTTCCTTTTTCTTCCATTTGCACTTTCAATCTGGTGATTTCTTCACTTGCTTGCTTCAACTGTGTATTGACTTCCCTATGTCTTTCTCTGAACTTCTTGATTTTTCCTCTCATCTTTTTGATGCATTCATTTGCTTCTCCTAGGCTTTCCTTCAGAATTTTGTTCTCAATTTCAACTATGTCAAGATCTTCAAGAGCAGCCTTAAGTTCTTCTTTGTCAAACATACAGTCATCTTCTTCATATTCAATTGCAAAAATTTCTTCTAAAGGAATAAGACACTTTTTGTCAACCATATGTTCAAACTACAAGATCTTCCTCAAGTTGTTAGGCTTTTCAAAAGGAATTAGGCTCTGATACCAATTGTTGAACACTGAGAATACTGAGAGGGGGTTGAATCAATATTCTATTAAATTCTTGAACACAGCTTATCCAATCACCAAAAAATATTAACAGAAATAAAGAATGAAAGCATGAATCATCCACAAAGTCACATAACACATGAACACCAATATTTTTACGTGGAAACCCCAAAAAGGGAAAAAACATGGTGAGGATTATCTCACAATATATTATATTTGGATATAGTATATTACAAGGGCTCACTGCCAAGACGCATTGTCCTTATAAGGCTCACAACTAGAATTAGATACAATACAAAGATGGTTTCTTAGCCAAAATGTAAACTGATAAGAATACACCTTCCTTGTCTTGAATTTTAGTTCCCTTGAAGCTTTGAATACAAAGTACTACTCTGCTTAGCAGTCGCTCAACAATTTTTCACTTATTTTGATCTCACACCTCTAAATTTGCATGTTCGCATCATATGAGACCTCTCGCACCTGATTTACAACTTATGCCTTCTCATCCATACAACAACTCAAAAATTTCTTGCATATATATACAATTACATCCGCATACATCAATTAGGTTGGCCTAATTAGATGTAACCAAAAATAATTCATAAAAATAGCTTTGTTGGCTTCACACATGATTCAGAACCTTCTTCGTACTCAAACCAAACGTGCAATTATAATTTAGGTTGGCATAGACCTAAAATAGATGCTAAAAACATCTGCAATGTATATTTAATCTTCACAACACATATCATGTATTAGGTCAGCCAAGAGTTGGACCTAATCACAAAACTTTCAATCATGCATACACTTCTCCATACGTACAACATCAAGACTCGATATTTCTTTGATTTCACACTTCATCGACATCAATAAGTCTAACTTTAGAACCACGTCACAAAATAATTCTTATCAAAGAAATGTAGAATCTCCCACACTGATATACCAAGCAAAGAAACGATTGCAATACATAGAGCTAAACTCTATCATGGATAACTTCCAGAATATTTCATAACACATCACAAAATCTTGATTTTACTTGAATCTAATAGACTTCAAACCATGGTTAAAAATGCAAAGTGAGGTCACTTAGTGTGGTGGAGTGTATCTAAAAAATGACACACTAAACCATAAAACAGTCAATAGAAGCACTTAGTTAATATCCTATATAACCATATTTACCAAGCTAACTTATCCTATACACATATCTTCAAATAGCACTTCCAAATCATGTTAGGCTAATCATGACAATTTTGACATCAATGACAACACTAGATTAGGCAATATTATACAATTTATGCTCATGTTGCCAACTTGTATCATCAATGATAGACTACCAACCTGTATCATCAATGATAGACTTTCCAAAACTTCCAACAATCTCCTTCTCCCAACATAGGTATTAACTATTATTGATCAATTGATTAATTCATGTAGGAGTGTAATTTTTAATCATAAATGGTTAATTTCTTTATCAGCGAGAGGTGTATTCATTGTAGAGGGAAGAATGTTTCTCCGTAAACATTAACCCTTTTTCAAAAAATTTGACAGTCATCTGCCTGTTTTGATAGATATTAATATTAATAATAATATTCGCCATTTATTTGTATACAACGTCACATATTTTCCTATCTGCTGGCTGGGTAATAAAGGATGAGATATTTGCATAAAGCCATTAAAGTGCAGCCAAAAGACTGTGTCGATGGCAGTATTGGAAGTTGAAGAAGCACGAAGGTGGTAGCCGTTTCAAATCATTAATGTGGAAGTTAATGCGCCACAACGAAATTAGATTATATATGATTAAGGATTTTGAACGATACAAGGTAATTCATCGCATCTTTGGGAGGTAATCCCACTTTGTATTAAAAACCGTTATTCTTTTTCTGAATAGTTTTTAATCACTTACTCTGAATAGATTGAAGTAGCAGACGTAGCGAGATTGGTTTGGGTTTGTCTCATTTAACAAAACAAAAGCTTCCTCTCACTCACTCTTGTTGGGCTCTGGATATTCCCCGGATGATGAAAGTGACTGTGCTGCAATTCAAGATTGTGAGATGTTATTCAAATATACAGTGCATCAGCTGAACGAGTCACTGAATTTGCTAAGGAGATCGGCAGAGTGGAAGATCTTTAAGCGTGTTGATTTGAAAGCTTTAGCTTCAATTTGCAAATGCTCAAATTGCACTGGAGAGGGCCGTTGTGATATTGTATGTTGTCAATGTTAAAAGAAACAAGGAATAATTTTTTGTTGTTTATTGCAGTTCCTAACTTTTTCCGTGTTAATTTATAAATTTTTTACTCAAATTGCCATTCAAATGATTTGCAGTAGTTGTGGTCTTGTTCTAGATTAGGGTTTGTATGCTTTGAGATAAAAAAAGTTTTGAGAAATAACTGGACTTAAGAGTGTTGGTGAAGAGGCCCTCTTTATTTTTCCGTTGTAACTGCATCCCTCCCTGTCATAAAATTCCCAGCATTTGACAAAACATTAATACACATTGTGGAGGTAGGAAAGCCTTCCCTTATTTCTCTTGTCTCTGTTGAAATGCTGTTGAGTCACCCCAATCGAAGCTCATCATTGCCTAGGCAAGATTAATTATGAGCTACTTGTTTTTTTATGGGAAAATAAATGGACTATTCTCTAGCATTTAGATTGCTTTATTTAATCAGTAATTTGTATCGAACATTGAAATTTATAAGCAATTATTATTATTAGTTTTCGGTTAAATGAATGATATTCATTTGATAAAATCTAAAAATATATAGAAACGTCTCTCTTATTTTAAGACTTAATATGTTAATACACTAGCATTTTAATCATATTTTTTTAGGAAAGGGGCGGCCTTTCTTCCTAATGGTTATTTTCCATGGATCAGTTAAAACTTAAATCTCCGACTTCTCATGACTATACTGGTTATGCTGCTCACCTTCTAACTTCTCATGACTATATTGGTTATGCTGCTCACTTTCTGGATTATTGGACGCATTTTCCTCTTACATAACTGAAAATATTTCTCAAAATAAACCCAAACTAATCCTTTGAATACTAGAAAAATATTAAAATAAAACTGTGAATACTTGCAAATACTGAATACTTAGATCATATAATGGTTGTATATCTTTTGAATATTCTTCTCTTTATAATAATAAAATCTTTATTACAGTGGCCAAACTATAAATTTGTGTCACTCACATCAGTGTTTGCAATTAAAGACCAACATAAAACACTATAAATGGCACCACTTTACATATTAAGAGGCATGCTAAGAATAGCATAAATCCCCTCTATTTCAGGCTCTCCAGCTCTCAGATCAGCCTCTTGAGCTACTGATTGCAGAGATTAATAAAGGCATTAAAAGATCGTTAAAAAGCAGAGATAAAAAAGGCATTATAATATATGGTAAAAATAGTATGTTCCCCCTCAATTATGGTTTAATCTTTAGTTATTGAAGTTGGATATGGAATCACGTTAGATATTGAAAGAATTAAATTTACTATTTATGTATTAGAAATGTTAAAATCATCAAATTTTACATTTCAAGTAAAAATGAGTTGACATATGATAAAATTTTATATTTGTAAGTTTTTAATATTTTGCATGCTAAATTGGATATAAGGAAACCTATTACTCTTCACATGGCAAAATGTCTATTTGGAAAGAAAAGGTCAAAATTTCTTTGTTGATATATGTCTCACTTTTTTAGGAAGAAAACATATCTTAGTAAGCTTACTTAAATATTAAGTTTTTAAATTATTAAGTCAATAATATATCTACTTTATTATATATTTTTTCTTTAGTGTTTGTCAACATATTTATTTATTGAGGTTTAGTTTCTTTGTTTATAGATTCCAAATTTAAATTTGATATGAAGATATTTTATAATAATTATCATAATATCTTAATTTAAGTTTTATGCATAAAAAATAAAAAAATCTATGGATCTTTCTAATGAAAATTTACTTAATTTTAGAGAAGATTATGCGGGGAACATATTGTAATAAGTATTGATCATTAGTGATAAATATTGAACTTTTTTTTATTCATCTTTCTTGGTCTCCTCTTTCAAATTATTTAAAAAAATTAAATATTTTAATTTTATGAATATAAATTGAAAAGATTTTGTATGTAATTTAGAATAGTTGATTTACTTTCTTATTCTTTCATGTCTTTCCTATTACCTAGCTTTATTGATCACAAAAGTATTATGAAAGAACATTCTTAAATAAATATCCCTAATATACCTAATTGAACCCTAACCCTAACTCTAATGTTGATGATTTTTGGTTGATTATTTGTCATGTGGAGCTTAATCCTAACTTAAGTGAACTCTTATTCTAATCATAACTCTAACACTAATTAAACTCTAATCCTAATCCTAATTGATTGCTACTTGAACCCTAGCCCTAATTAAAATAATTAGTTGATTATCTTTTATAATTAAATTAGTTCTGAAAGGTAATGCCATCAAATAAATAAGTAGCAATCAATTAGGATTATGAAATTTAGATTTTATTCATTTCATTTATCATTTTAATTATTATATATAAATTTAATCATATCTAAATGTTTGAAATCATATAAATCATTTTTTGTATGAAAATGTTTGACTTATTTCTACTCCATCCCAATACAATGAGTAATCATATTATATATTGATGTTGAAACTATTAGATAATCAACCAGTTATAATTTAATTAGTTTGAATTTCTATAATAAATAATAAGGGGATCTAATTTAATTAGTTTGTAAAGTTTGAATATCTTTTATTATTGGTTGATTATATTTCATTTGTGTTTCATATTCCATAGTAATATGAAATTGTATTATATTTTGAATCTTTCTTTTATAATTAGTTGATTATCTTTTATAATTTAATTGGTATTGCCACCAAATAAATATAATTACAATTGTGCACACACAAAATAAATATGATCACAAATCATGAAAATTTAGGCCAAATAAAAGTTTGTTGAGCTCCAACATAAAATCACTCAATGATGATAACTCTCAGCGTATTTTATATATATTAATATTTAATATATGTATTCTAGTTTATATGAATAGTGAGATTTTTATATAGATCAACACATTTGGTAGTTTTAATTGTTACTTTTTGTTAAATTATAAGTGGTAGATTTATTTAAATCTATAATGCTCTTGTTATAGAGGTTCCATTTGAATTAATCGGTAGGGAATCTTATAGTCGTTCATGTAAATTCTTCAAGATCATACTAGATTCTTTAGGATTGATTTAAAAATAAAATTTTAAAGGGTTTCATTGATATTTAAATCAATAAAGATCTATAATTGAAGTTTTCCTAACAAATTTAATAGACTAAAACTCCTCATGAAATAGTTATATATAATTTGTTTTAAAATAATTTAGAAATAGACACAATTGGAACATTAGAACATGAAATCCATATAAGAGATCCTTGCATGAATTTCAAAGGATAGAATATTAATGATAGCTAACATGAAATCTATATAAGAGATCCTTGCATGAATTTCAAAGGATAGAATATTAATTATAACTAAGCAAAAGTCTTAGGAACTAATTGATAAGACTTTATTTTGGAACTAGAAAAGGAAAGAAAATAGAATAAAACCTTACTATTCCTTACAAGTTACTCCCAACCGTTAGACATATAGGGGTGATAATTTAAGTTAGGATTTTATATGGAAACATATCAAATTATTTATTGGATCTTAGGATCTCAAGTAAGTCATTAAATTATTTCACTTGAGAATTTTTGGAATATTCATTTTAGAAATATTTGATAGTGTAAATTTCATTGAAAATAAACTTTATATTCTTTCTTAGGTGGACTTAGTGATTATTCTTTTAGAGATCAAAGATCATTATATTGTAAGTCATTTATTTTTATAATAATCCAAGTGATATTCATTTTGATATTCTTGGGTTAGCAAGCTTATTGATTAGGTTCTACTTTTCCTATCTTAATCTTCATTAGTGTTGCTTGATATACATATGTTAATACCAATCAGACGATCTTCAAAAGAACATTTATTTGTTGTAAAGGTTAATGTTGGAGTATAATTGATGGACTATTATTTTCGATGGTTTTAAGTTTCAATTTACTTAGTTGCATATTTCTATAGTTCAATTTATTATCTACACTTATGTTCAAAAATGTTGATTTTGATATTTTAAGGGGATATTTGTAAATAGTCATTAGGAAACATTAAAATACCTCTTAGTTCAAGTGAATAGCATAATCATATTATCCTTTCAAATAGATGATTTTACTTCAAAAAGGGTTTCATAAAGTTTTGATCACAAGAAAAATGTAGATTACTAATGTGTTTGGAATTATTCCAATTCGGTACTAGATAAAGGTCAATTGTATGATATCTTTTGAGAAAATATTGTATTGATCATGTATAAATGTTTATCATGATTTATCTTCTTGATTTTGAGATGTATATTAGACTACATAAATGGTATTTCTTTAATTTGATGATAAACCTTAGGTATAGGGTATTATGTGCCAATATGAGAAATGAATGAATGATTAAATAAGGAAAACCAAAGTTAGGTTTTAGGTAAACACAAAAACATGTACAATAAACTATAAACCAAACACCCCATCTGAGAGTATTTTTTAAATAGATCTTTAACTAGTTTTTTATCCATGTTCCACCTGAGTGGGTGACAGAAAACAAAGAACTATATGGGGAAACTAGAACCTAGAAAGGGTTGTGTACCCACTCATGCAGTTACATTAAACCTAGATTAGAAACCAAAACTACGTATTCATCACACATAACAAATCCTTTAGTATCTTGATCTTGTGGATACAAGGTATGTAGGTAGTCTAGATGATGAAGGATGTTTCTAGTATTCAAGTACAAAGGATATAGTCAGATATTATAATATTCATCGAATAAATATAAGATAGAATTTGAAAATAAAGATAAGATGAATTTAGATATTAAAATAGTCTTTGATACTCAGAAGAATCCCCGCGGTGGATTAGAATTGTACTTGGTCGTTTTCCCAAAATCTGAGGGAGAGTACAAGACTTTTACTTATTTAAAACTTACTAAGATCCTCAATACAATATATGGGTGTATTTTATATCTCTTACATAGGTGACTTAGGACCCGGTTGATCCCGATGAGTCAAAGTCTCTAGCCAAAGCAACTCAAATGTGTTACATGTCCTATAAGCCTATATGGCTATTATGTTTTCCTACCTCATATTGGATAGAGGTATGGTCTATTTGACCATTTATATGCCCAATGACAGAAGAGCCCATATTGGCTATGATTTTTAGTGTCTCATTTGGACACTTTAGCTCGAATTGGCTATTTTAGTTCCTGATTACTTAGATTGAATTCAAGATAATAACTTGGTTGCAAAATAAAATTTTAAAGTAAATATGAAAAAGGAAAGTACTAATATTAAATCTTAAAACAATTCCAGTCTAAAAGGAAGATAAAAATAATAATAAAGACCTACTCGAGTCTCAACATCAAATTAGTGTAAACACCAAGTTGACCTTTACCCATGCAAATACCTTTAAACTTTGAAGTACACGCTTCCTCAAATCCAAGGATGACTTGAGAACCATACACCACTCTTCTAGACAATCTAGAATAATCCACAAACCACCTAAGATCCAAAAAAATCTTCAGACCAACTCACACCTTCATAATGTACAAGCCAGTACACTCAAACTACACTATTAAACATTGTAACTCTAGAAACCATCTTCCAGAGCATAAAACCTCAAACCCACTTGAATGAGGTAAGCTATCAACACCATAAACTCACCTTCAAAACCACAATTCCTGAAGCACAACTATGGAGAGACGTGGAGCAAAAACATTTCTCCCAGATGCCTCTATAGGCAATACTACAAATCCAGTTCGCACAGTGGTGAACATAACTTCTTCTACACATCGGTCCAAAAGCCCAAATTCTAGATATAGAAACATTGAACACCTCTAACCAACATATCCAAACCACACAAGTAAATCTTCAACCTAGAAGAAATGTGAAGAAAAATCAGAACACATCTACAACACCCTATTTCCTCTTTTTACCAATTTTCTCAATATCCTCAACATCTTCATCACTACAACAACAATAACCAAAAGTTTATGAAAGCAACACCAGAGGTTAACACCAGTAACTTAATTGATGACAACATAATGTAACTAATCAAAGAAACAATCTCTCTCAACCACTACACCATTGACAACACAAGCTTGTTGACATCAATGACAACACCTTAATACTTACAACATAGCCTTCAAAGAGGAATGAAGGTCTATTTTAAAGAAAAGTCTGATTTGGATGGACGGTCAGGATCAAAAGAAGAATTGAAGAGATCAAGGGTGTAGAATCCTTGAGATAAATTGATTGATCAATTAACTAGCTACAACTGGTTGCATGATTTTAGTTGATTGTTTGCATGAGGAATTAATTGCTTCATTAACTCACACTAAGTGGGAGTGAACTAATTTGATTGATCTATGGACTAACATTGATTAGTTAGTGGACTAGAAGAGAGTTTTCATTAAGAACAAGGTGGAAATGAATGAGTTTAATAATTAATTAAATGAATTAGTTATTAAAGGAATGTGCAAGTGGGAATTAGATAAATAAATTAATTAATTTTATTTATTATTGAAGAATGGATAATGTTGAGAGAATATAGGATAATTAAATAATTAAAATAATTATTTAATTTAGAAAGGGATAATAGACTATTAATTAAATAATATTAATTTAGAAGAATAAATCCAATTAAAGATGTAATTAAATAAATAGGATTTATTTAATTAATCAGGATAGAATAAAAATAAAGTGAATTAATTAAATAATGTAAAATCATTTAATTAATAGTGGAATAGGGATTTAGATAATAATTAAATAATTGACCATTATTCAATCATTATGACTATGACAATAATTAGTGTACAAGTGTTACTCGCAAGGTAGGACAATTTTGGGTATCTACAGATACATATTATGTGGCATATATATATTTCTTTATTTTCTCCTTATAATCCCATGGAAACACAATTTAGGTAGAACTACATTATCTTTTCTTCAGTAAAAATACAACCTTTATCTTTGTTATTCTCAACCATATCCTAGGGGCATGGACACCTTATTCTTTGGGAAGATTTCCTACATGCATCCTTCCTAAGAACCTTTTACTTTATTTATCTCCTCTCATCCACCCTAAAATCAATTGCATAAACTTCCTCTATGCAACTATTTTGATAGGGGATATATCTACCATTATTATAGTTTTCTATGATTTCATAGTAGTCATTATTTATGGTCCCAATTATAGAGTACCCCTGGAAATGACCACCCTTATCTAGATCATGTAGAAATAAATAATACAAGTCCAAGTGATCCTAAATTTAATCGAACATCAAAATCACCTAGAAATTTTTAAAAAAAACTAGTACAAGTGATTTATATTACCAACTATTTATCATGATTCTTAGTGACAAAGAAAACTAGTCCTTAAATCATTTTTTTCTTTCTTATGAATCTTAGTGACAAAGTAAGATAGATTATGAGTCATGTAATTCTAGATAACAAATTTCCTTTCTATTCATTCTCTCCTCATGACTACTATTGACAAAGTAAGCTAGATCTTGAGTAATGCATTTTCTTTCATATTGATTGTTTTCCTTTCTATTTTCATGCATCAACTTATCCCCACTCTAAATGAATTAATTGAAACATTACATTCGTATCACCATATAAAAACTCCTCTATTTTAAGTATATTTTATTTTTACTATATTTTTGGAATGATACAAAGTTTTGAGACAACTTTCACATCCAGGTATTTCATTTTGACATAAAACTTTCTTTGTTTATTTTATATGTTTCTTTTTCTATTATGCATGTTTTTTCATGCTCTATTTCTTTATTTTTACATTTTTGATGCAATTTATGTTTTCTAACATATCTATTTTGTAGTATTATATTAAATTTTTGACATTATGATCTTGCATGGTTGTGGTTTCATAGATTATAAATCTAGGGGCATAACTATTTTCTTGAAGAGCTATCTTGCACCCTATATAACACTCTTTTACAATAATCTTTTGATGAAATTTAATTTCAGTAACTTAATTTATGTACTTTATCATTCCTATTCGTATAGTGTCATCAACCCACTAAAATGGAGGCAAAATATAACTTCAAAAATTGCATACCTTACAATTTAATATTATGTTTAAGTCTTTCTTTAGTGACCATTGCCCCAACATGTTTTAGAGATTATTTTATCCTCAACCATGGTCTTTTTCCTTCATTAGATTACCAAATTAATTTATTGCATTCTAATTCTTCTCACTAACTTGAGATCATATGTTAAATTTTGAGTGATTTATTTTGGGCATGAATGTGGTATGTGGACATCCACATGATGCACTAGCATCCCATAAATGTACAAAAAATTAAATACTTCTCACCTAGCTACCTATCGTAATGCTCATATATCCAAAAAATGTCTCCTATATTTATATCTATCCCTTTAACTTCCAATAAACCCTTTTAGAAACATTTCTTTAATTTTTTTCCTTCCCATTAACAAAAAAATAACTCTCTTTTGGCTTATGCTTGGCTGAACATACCTACATCATGTTGAATCTTACCGAAGTTACATGCTACCAAATTTTTATTGGTATATATATGTGCTCACTTATCTCTTTTGCATCATGCTAGTAATATTATTTCAATAAATTTCCATTCTTATTTAAATAATATAGTAGGTCTTATTTATCATTTTATTCTAAATTTATATTGGTAAATCTCTTCATGACTACCCATGTTTTATCCAATACCATTCAAAACTAGTTTATCAATAATATTTAATATTCATAGCTTTATTTAAATATTATGTTCTTATTCCTAGATGAATTTAGATTAACTTCACATGCTCAACATATATTTTCGACATGACTACCCATGGAGGTAAAAAACCAAAAGAGGTTCTTGACAATTGTTGGAAATCTCCGTTCAAGTAGTCCCAACCATTTTTCTTGTTCTAGCTATGGGTGTTTGGAAAGCTACAATAGCAGAGAGGTTTCATTATCTCTCTTCATTTTCCTTGTCATTTATGTTTATCATTTAAAATTACATAGACTAAATTTATTTTCTAAAAGAAAATTATATCTTGGAATATCCTAGTTTTTTTTTTTTTTTGTCTTCACTTCCTATTGTGAATGTAATTCAAAATCTCGAACACTATAATTTTTTTTTTAAATCTATAATATAGCATGAGACTATGATGATAGGACATAAGAACTACAATGTATCACAATATAATCCTAGGTAGTGAGCACTATCTTTTTTGTGCCAAGTTAATTTATTTCTTTTAATAGTTTTAAATTTAGTTTGTTGATATTGTATTTAAGTTTCTTGTAAATTAGAATTTTAAAACCTAGCTCACCTTTAATGTAATATAGGTTTAAAATATCACTTTTTTCTCCTTTACACTATCCTCCATTTTTATTAAACCATGTATTCTACCTTTTCCTATACACTAAGCACCATGTGTATCATTACATTTATGAGTGCAACTTCCACTATATATCCTGACATCTATATCTTCGTTTCTATATCTTAGAACCTCATAAGTGGCTAGTCCTTCTTTGAATCATGTAATGCCCAAACCTATCTACCAAAAACATAGCTAAGTACACAACCCAAATTCCAAATTTTGACCACAACACATGACTAATTGGCAAAAGTTTGTTTCCAAAGAACACATTTCCTAAAAATCATAACAAAATTTGACCAACATATTAAAATATTTAGTTAAGTAAACAAGTTATTTTGACCATTATGATAGGAATTCAAAGAGTGACAAGGA
>VDFB02144398.1:0-26403 GCA_007258455.2 Sequoia sempervirens
GAAGGACTCCTACTGTAGGTAGTCAACGTCTGACGAGCAACGTCAAAATGCTCAAGAGCGGTAGTAATCATAGTGTCATCCACATGTAGTTGCCCAACCAAATGATGAGGATTCTGAAACTCACGACCCCCATACAAGATTTCCGGTTCACCATATGCACTATGATATGACGCTGATCCGTCATCACTCTCCTCATGATCTGCAGCATCGTGTGTGCTCTCAACCATGCACACCTCAACATCTAAGGTACTGCTGCCCTGTACCTCGAAGGATGGCTCAACTGGTACGGTAGAAGTTGCTGGTCTGACAGTATCCTCACACGCTCCTACTCCAACAGTGACTGCATGCTCATCCAACGCATGATCCTGGGATTCCGTGTCAACATACGAATCCTCTAGTTGGTTTTCAAAGGTCTGATCCGAAAAATCAGACTCGTCATAACATAAATCCTCAATACCAACTGCATCTGTAGTACCCAACTCTGGAGTCTCTTCACGTGACGACTCCATAGAGTTACTTTGCACCTCTGAAACAGCTGTTATATCATGCTCACGCAAAGTTTCACCATCGCTGTTATAAAAATCAGAAGTGGCTTTTAGGGCAGAAATTTCTTGAGTCACCTCCTGCAAAGACGATGTAGGTAAGCCATTACCCGAAGTTGTGCTAGTGTGCTTATGGATCAAATAAGCACTTCGATCAAATTCTTCACACAAATTTCTGCCTACTTCATAAGAGACTGAAGATATCAAATCACTCTCATGAAGAATTGTATAATCATCAGATGTAGATTCTCTATCTTTCCCAGGTGTAAACAATTCGCGAGCTATAGTAAGATATTTCTGTTTTGCGAACTCCGTCTTATGGCAAAGACTCGGGTGCACATCCAGGTAACTCACGAAAGGAAGTTTTTCTCTAATCTTCTGTGGTAGAATACTATACTCCTTGTACATGCTAAACACTTCTCTTTCTATGCTTTGCGGTGTTCTGTCGATAGAGATCCTTCCACTGGCCTCAGGTGATTCTAACTGCCACTCGTTGTTCGCTGCCCTAAGTGTGTCGGCGAACAAACCCTTGTACCTTTCACCTGGTTTATCCTCAACGGGCTCCTGTCTCGTGAAGGTGGGCCTCGTAGGCCTATCCGCTATCCGTGACACTGACCAAGGAGCTCTCCGCGAACCTGTAACACTTCTGTCATCGTCACGAGGTGGTGACGATCTCTTCGGAGTATCCAGTCTCTGAAGTGCAACTGCCACGTGCTGTAATACACCATTTGACCGCCGTTGACCTGCACTAAGTTCTCTGAGTGCATGCAAGACCTCCGCACGGTTCTGATCTCTGTTATTGTAAGGAGTCTCTGTTCTAAGATCAACTGTTCTATCAGTCCTGTAATACCTGTCAGCCATGATTTCCGGCTGCCAGATCGAACCCTGTTACCTGTCAACCAAAGCTCGCCTGAAAGAATGATGCCTGGTAAAACCTTAACTGTTCCGGCTGCAGAAGACGGCTAAACCCTCAGGATGGCAGGATTTAGCTCTGATACCACTGTAGAAACCCCAGTTTCCCCTAATTCTCAATTTGACAGTTTTGTTTGACTTTTCTGAAGTTTCAGGGTTTTTGAACGTTTTCAAGGGTTTTGAACATTAAATGCAATATGGCGATTTTTGCAATAAATACAAATAAATGCAATAAAATCATATATCTCTGAGAATTACAAAATCTTTAGCAAATACTGAAACTTGTTTAACATATAATCTTCTGAAGGTGATTACAAGACAACCCAGTTACATGCAATGAGAAATAATGAATCTTATTGAAAACCTGGAATTTGCAGATTGCTGGTTACAGATTTGAAATGGTACGGCTGCATCCAGAGTCTCTTCTCCCTCTCTCTGCCGTTCCAGAACTAGGCCAGGTAATAGTGCGCCTCTGCCAGTGATGAGGAACTGAAGAGAAGTAAGGCGTTTTTTTGCATTGATGAAGAAAGATGTCCTTTTCTGATGGTACGGCCTGACAGTGCAGGTTGGTACGGCTGGGAAACAATTATGAATTGGTACGGCTCCTCTTCCTAGCCTTCAGAACAACCATAGATTAGGCGCCTTGTTTGATTTAACCTCTGGAAGAATTTATAATCAAACCTCATGAAGAAATGTACAACTCTCAAGAAGAAGTACGGCCTGCTGTAAGATGTACGGCTTAACTACAGCAGTCATTAATAATGTACGGCTTCTTTCAAATCTCAAGATCTCTGTGAAAAGTACGCTTTGGTGAATGAATATACTCTGGCTCAACCCCTGACAATATCTCTGAAGATGAATAAGTCTGTGAGATGCAACTTGATGAAGGTACGGCCCTGGTACAGAAGTACGGCCCTGCTGCATGCATTAATGATTTGTACGGCCTTTCTCAAAACTCTCCAGATTCTCAAGAATATGCGTCTTTGTGAATAGAAGATATTCTGAATGATTTTAATATGCTGAAGCTCTGCAAAACAATAATCTCTGATGTTTGTATCGACTGTGATGCTCTGTAATTCCTCCTGCATGAAGAAATTTCTCAACTGGCAATAAATCAGATGCTATTTCACATCCTCTGAATTGCTTCGAAGGAGATGGCTCGTTCTCCGACGATTTCGAGACGAAACCCTAAGGTCTCTGTGCTCTGGCAAGGCCTGATCAATTTCTGATTCTCAAATGTCATGATGGCTCAGAAACCAAGGCAAAACCCTTATTAAGCTGAAAAGTGCGATTTCCACCATAATAGGGTTTTAATTAAAATATCATATTTTAATCTTTTAATAATTCAAAAGTCTCCAGCCAAAATATTTTATAATATTTTAATTCTCCAACTGGCCCCTTTCTGATGATGGGCGCACCCCTCAAGACAGGTAACTTAAGTTATAATTTAAAATTATAACTTTATAATATAATCATTAATTACTTAATATTTAATTAATATAATTAAATATTAATATCTTCCTAAATTACATGTCCGATAAGCTGTTCCGTCGATCTTGTGAACTTCTGAAATAGATCGGATGCTACCAAGTCATCTTGCTAAAATAGCGGTGGTCCCACTCTGCACACTTGAGGCGCTAAAAATAGCAGTGCGAAAAAGGTCTCGGTCGAGCCAACTTGAAAGCCAATTGTCCTTAATCCTGGCCCGAGCCCAAGCGCCCGAAGCGACCCTCTAACCACTCGGTCGGCCCTACGAGGGTCTCGCGATGAGCCAAACTCCGCGATCAGCATTTTCGCCAAAAGCGGGGACATGACAATGAATGAGTCAATGCGTGATCAGCTCAATGCGGTCACAGAACAATGATGGCAGACCGCTTCTCCCTATTGTCCACGATACCATGGTAACTAAAGGTAACAATGACTTGAGAAGTGACAATGGCGGTGAGTTGTGATGAATTGAGGAAGTTCACACCTTCCTTCCCCTTAGGCGATATCTCAAGTGTCGGCCGGAAGAAAACAAATGATCTCTTTGGAGGAGCTCGACCTCGAAGAGATAGTCCCTCCAAAGGCTAAAGGGAAGAAAAAGGCAAAAGTATACTCAAGGCTAAACGTTGACAAGACTGGCCACAAGTATGCGGAGATTGGCATACCACCGCAAGCAGAAGGAGATGTCAATATGGAGGACTACATAGTAACAAAAGTCCAGCTTGGCAAGGTTACCAATGAAAGTGCAAAAGAAAATGCGCAAGTGACATTGGATATCTTGACTAGAAGACTGGATAAAATGGAGCAAGCTCGCAATATGTACAAACAGAGGGTAGAGCATTATGCCACTGTTGTAAAGAGACTTGCAGGATCTCCAACTAATACACAACCGCTGACAGTGGTAAGTATTGAGGACCCAGCTGTCAAGAAAGCTGAGAAGTTTGCCTCCAAAGGCACAGTGTTGTATGATTTCATTGAAAAGATCACAAAACACGGATCTCAGGTCATAATTGTTGCGGACGAGAAAACTACTTTGTTGGCCAAGCTCACCACAGAGCTTGATAAAGAAAAAAGTGTACTTTCCCAGGAGCGCAGAGATATGGAAAAGTGCCTGCTGTCATGGTCATAGATGAAGCAGATAAAGCTCAGTAAATTGGTGGAAGTCGAGTTAATTCCTGACAAAGAAAAGTTCATTGAGGTAAGAGAATCCTTGAAACATCGAATTCAAGTAATTCAATCTCTTATGGAAGATCTCCACCAAGTGCAGGAAGATTTCGAAGGGCATCGTGTTATTCTTGAAAAAGGTATCAAGGAGTTACCAGGTCAACTTCTTGAGGAGAATCATATTTTCCTGCTAACCACAGAAATATCCCAGATCTTCAAGGAAGCCATCATGAAGTTGATTGACAGTGCAGACTTTTCAGAAGCCTCTCTGAACATCATTTGTGATACAAGGCTCACATTGGATAACCTGAAAACGCATCTTGACAGGTGCAAGAAGGTTTACTCATCTGCCATGAGATTGATCACGAGAATTCACACCATTGTGGATTACACCGTTGGTCCGGATGAGAAGTTCGTGCAGGAGACCAGGAAGAAATACGAAGACTTCCGCACCCAAAGCAAGGAAACATGAAGAAGATTCCTGATCTCCAGTATTAGACATTTTCGATGCATCCTTTTATGCATCTTGTAAATATTTCTTGACATCTTATATGTCTTTTTGTAAATTGTACTCGCACCAAGTTTGAAGATGTAATCTTTTGAAAACAAATTACACTTTGACTTTGATCAAAGTTAGGTGAGATCTCCTTAAATCGCTCACCCAACTTTCCTTGATTTCCTCAAATTAGATTCCTAATTTTGCTCATCCCTCTTTCTATATAATGTGAGGGATTTCTATTGTAAATTCATCCTTTAGTATTTTGCAACGAAGTGTTGCCCTTTTTGAAGCAGAATTGTGAAACTTTGTGTTCATGCTTTGTGAATGAAATCTGATCACTAAAGAAGAAGATTGCAAACCAGACTTTGTGTTGGATTCAATAATCTTATGAATTGATCTCATTTGGTGGTGATTAGCTTATGGAATCTGAAGGACTCTAAGTAATTCATGTAAACTTTGTGTTACATCCTTTATTTAGATTTTCATTTGTGTTTTGTTTATCTTTGGTTGAATGATCTACAAGACTTTGTGTTTGTAATTATTCATGCTCTTTGGATGCTTTGGTTGAATGATCTACAAGACTTTGCGCTTGTAATTGTTCGTGTTGTTCGAGGAATTGCTGCGTCTAAGAAGACTTTGTGCTTCTAACATGACAAATGACACGCCTATCACAAATCCGCCATTGATAAAGCTACGGAACGACTTTGTGCCTTCGTGAGCTTTCCCTTTTATTTTACTAGTTTATTGTTAATCACTTCTGGTACCTCTACGCTTTGCTTTGACAAGATAGAGGTATTGGCATTACTGCTCGTTGTTAGTTTAGAGTTATAGTGAATTGAGAACTTCCAACAGTGAAGCATTGTAAACATCTTCTCTGAAAAAAGAGAGAAGGATGAATGTAACACACCCCCCCCCACTTCATAAGTATTGTGTACATTTTGTAATTACTTGTTTGTTTTATTATCGCTTATGTCAGCAGTAAGAAGGGCGCCTCCCCTTTCTGAGAGGAGAGATTCACATCTCACATAGTTGTGGCTGAAGTCCTAGTTGTGTAATCTATCGAAAAGTTGATTACATAATTTTCACCCAACAAAAGGGGGAAGAAGAAAGTCAACACTAGGAATATTCTTCTCTTGCACAACGCCTTGTCTTCACCCTTTTCACTTGTCTTCACCCTCTCTTGGGCGCATTTCACATAGGTAGAAGGATGGGTGCATTTAGAGGGTGGAGAAGGATAAACTTTCAACGCCTTTGACTCCTTTGACTTCTTCAAGCTTGGGCGCATTTAGCATGTGCAGGAGGATGAACTTCAATACTTAGAATTTTCTTAACACCTTGATCTTGAAGTGGGCGCATTTGGAGACATGAGGTGGATAAACTTTCAATGCCTTAGGAAATTCTTCTAGCTTCTTCCTGTGAGGTGGGCGCATTTCACATGTGGTGAAGGATGAACGCCTTGACTTAGAATTTTCTAACACCTTGACATTGCATGAGGGCGCATTTAGAGGGGGGAGGTGGATTTATCTCCAACACTTAGAATTTTTCAACACCTTCATCTTTCCTTGGGCGCATTTCAAGGGTCCTGCAGGACGAAATCCAAGCTTAGACAATTTTATCTCCATCAAACTTCATTTCTCTTTGAGGGCGCATTTAGGTGGAAGGATATTTTAAATCACTTAGCCATTTTCCTTCCTTTACCCATTCTCCATGCACTTTATATATAGTAGAGATCCTTTGATTTTCATATCTAAAGGCTTTCGGATTGATTGAAATTTTAACCATTGGATCCTCATGACCTGGTGACTGTTCACACCACCATCTCGGGCTGACACGGTATTTATAACGTTTACGAAGGTGGTTTACTATTTCTATAGCAATTCCACGATTCGACACTTCCATCCGTTTGACTTGAAATTTGAATGCCATGACCCTCATCGATAGACTTGCCCACGTTCCTGCTGGCCTTTCTTCTTTGGTTTACTATTTTGCTTGATTTTGGAATGCCTTACCTAAATAGTAAAGAGATTAACTCCGGGTGCCTTAAATTTACTAGTGGATAGCACGAAAGATCACCCGGTCGCGGTGGGATACACCCGGTTCGAAATTCTTGCATTTTCCCCTCACTTTTGGGTCCGGCTAGAAACCCTAATTTAGCACATGTATATCCAGAAATGACCTTACGTTTGACCCTCGTTTTGTTGCCTTACATTACTGTTTGTGGTTCTAATGTCTTGGATATGGCTATTTGGAATGGACACACTTTAAAATAGTAAGTCTTTGAGAAAACTAGTCATCTGGCTGCGTATACTCTTTGCTGATATCTTTTGAGAAAAGAGCCATAAGGAATCACTTTCGACATGCTTGTTGAAAGCTTCCAACATGCAAACCCTAAAAATGGCCTCCGAGCGGCTCAGAAAAGTTATGATCCTGGTTTGCATGTTACACCGTTGCGAAGCCCTCGAAAAGCCCACTAGGAATGTCTAGACATGCAAAGAAAATCTCAACATGCAAACCCTAAAAATAGCCTATGAAGGCTGAATTCTAAAAATCATCATCTCATTTTGCATGTTATATCACCGCGAAGGTTTCTGAAAACCCAAAAAGAATCTCCAGACATGCATTGAAGAACTCTGCATATAAACCCTAAAATTTGCTCTGAAGTCGAACTTGCAAAAAATAGACAGTTGTCCGTTTTGGCTCAAAACTTGCAGATGAGCAGCCTGACATGTTCTGAATGCAGTGCGACTGAGAGAACTTCAGTAGTGCTTTGAAAACGCCCCAAATTAGGTACTTACTAAAAATAGTAAGTTGTCGAAATTCATTGAAATTTAGCTGAGGCCCTGCTGGAAGCATACTGACTGCAATATGAAGCTCAGATTCCAACTTATTTGCCCCATTTGACCTCAAATTGACCAGAAAAGTACAAACCCTAATTCTATAGACTTGGCCAAAATTTCACGTTTAAGCTCACAGACGGGCACATCCCCGGAAAGCGGACAGCAGAAAGAGACAGAAAGAGAGAGAGAGAGAGAGAGAGAGAGAAAACCAAAGCCAAAAGACTAGAATGGAGCAAAAATTAGGGGGTCCCCATTTTGAATGGGGCGATGTGTGAAAAGGTCACAACAGGTTTGCATTTAACACATCTGAAGTTGAATTTATTACATATTGTAATCTCCACACAATTCTGGAAATGAAGGTTTATGGAAGAAACAATGTCTGAATAATGAGAATGTCATGCTTGGATGGTATGTGCTTGTTTGGGACAGTCAGGTGAGTTCTTGGAGTTTATTGTTGGCGTGTGAAATCACTGTAGACAAAACTTTTCAGTCCTTTAGCTATCCATATTAGCTCCAAGAATATCAGTTCTGGGCAAGCATTGTGTTTGGGGGTCAAGTTGTAATAGTTTTCTGAGTAGGCTTTATTAGTGTTGCTGCTGCCAGATGTGAAAAATTGCTCATCCTCAAGTCTTAAATCTGCAAATTGTAACTGAAGATTAAAGTGACAACTGAGGATATTGGGAAATCTTATTCACTTCCAACTTGCTGTTAATCTGCCCTACTGCAGCAGTGAGTTACCTGCTGTTAGATGACTCTGTGCCAATTAAAAATAATTGTTCAGAATTTCAAGTCTCAACTATAATTGTTAAAAAGGTCAGCCTATGAAATCTCTGTTTTCTAACTGAGTTGTGTTCAGTTAATAACAATTTGGATGTTATTTGATATCTTAAAACTCAGTTAGTGAATGTACCATTTTGTCATTTGCAAATACTATTTGTTATGATCATTCATGAGCAATTGTTCAAACCAATTCCTTGAACATTCAAACAAACTGAATCTCAAACTCAGAGGGAAAAAAGGGAAATATTTTTGGGGTAGATTATTACATATCACTTTCTCTCTTCTTGGAAGTATCACCATTGATGGAGCTTTTGAGCACATTTGCATATCCTGTGATGTCCTATTTTCACCATGCCCCAACAACGCTCAAATCTTATTTTCCTTGCAAAGCCGACCCACCTATTGCTATTGCCACTTTAAGAGAGTTAAAATAAACAAATTTTAACAAGCTGTATATGGCCGACTCACTTTAGAATTGCCTGCTTTTGCTCAAGGCTAATGTGGAGTAGTTGCTTATGGGAGGAGTAAAATTAAGCAAATATAAATAATTGCCTTATCAGGCCAACCACCCTTTGGTGCTGAAGATTAATTGAAAACACACATAATTTGAAGGGAGCTGTGGTTATTAATAAGGGAACATCAATGATGTTATAAATGGCAGCAAAAGAATTTTAGAAGGTAGCGATTCAATATTAAACCAATAGTTATATTAAAAAGACAAATGATCAACAATCATCAAGGATAGACGATTATGTAATTTCAAATAGCAATGGTTATTGGAAGAAAATAATATTCCAAAGGCAGTGATTAAGCATAGTGGAATATATTAATAAAGAGACATGCCTATTCATCTTGCTATTTGAAGAGATGTGTCTTTCATTAAGGTAGAAGGATATAAATAGTAATTGTATTTTGAGATATGAATGGGAGGGAGAGAAGTCTGCATTCCTATAGCAGCAGCTGTTGATATAACCAGCAGAATTAGTCAGGAAAGGGAATGAAATATAAAAGGAGAATGAATATGAAATAGAATGAAATTAATAAAAAGCTGATAAAAAGCAATCAGAAATAAATAATAATCTGTACTCAGAAACGCAGCAGCCATTAAATATAATAAGGGACGTAAGTTTAGTAGGGTTACATATACATAATATATAATGAAATATATATATATATATATAATATACGATTATGCAATAATGATGCTTGCAACAATTATTAATCCTTAGTAGTCATTATCCAATTGAAACTGATCTGTTTGTTTCTCTTTAAGCAATATCTTCTGAATATTGAGAACAGATCGATTGGAGAAAAGATTGACTCAATCTGGGGATAAATATCTACTGAACATCAGATCAGCAATCATCTGCAAAAAATAGATCGAATAAAGGAAATAGTGACCTACACCCTCAAAATCAAAAATAACTAATTAACTAGCTCATGTGCAGCAGTCTGGTCTCTTGAATTGTTGGTATGAAATCTTCTTTACAATAATGCAATTGCAATATAATTTAATGTAAATAGATATTTAAGGTACTAATGATATATTGCTGTTATGACTGCTTTCTTGTATTAGTAAATATTGGATTAATATTTGTGTCATATGTTTTGAATGTTTAAGCCATGATAGAGGGGGTTGAGATTACAAGAGGGGTACAGTGATGGGGCACTCTCCTAGGTAGGCCGCCTCGAGATGGGGGACCAAGTAGTCTCAAGATCGGGGACCATGTAGTCCCGAGATGGGGACCAGGTAGTCCCAAGGAGGCCAAGGGGGTACCAAGGGTATTGTGCTTTGGGCTTAGGAGAGATGTGCTTCCGAGGCACCCTTTGTAATCTCACCCCTCCATCACGATGAATCAGCACAAGAGGTCAAATCATAGAGAGGGGGAAATGGTCGGCAAGATGAGGGTATAACGGAAAGGGGACACCTCACTAAGTAGACCACCTCATATGGATGGCATGGCCTACATGAGGCCAAGAGGGATGGTATATCCGCTCTTGGGCCTAAGGTAGAGGATTTGAGGCACCCCATCAAGTCACGTTCTCCCATGCTCTCCTATGGTTGAGCCTCCAAAGATATTAAAATGCTTCGTGACTGAATTAATAAGTCAGCCATGAATTTACTAATATTTAATTATGATAATCTGCTAATTAGGATTATTGTGGTAAATGGTTATAATCTGCTAATCATTGTGATTGTGGTAAATGGTTTCTAATCTATGTGCAGGGCTTCAATCAAGTGAAAGGTATTCTCTAACCCATTTGTTTATTTAAATTAAGGAATTAGGGAAAATTTAGGGCATTCCCAATTAGGGAACATTACATATCCTTTGAACTTAGCCTCATTTGTTTTCTTTGGTAACTTTGTAGCCTTAGAACTTGAGCCTTCTTTGGTGGTTTTCTGATTTTCTTCAAAGCCAAGATCAATCTTGATGAAAGGTGATCTTTGAGAGTTGATAATGTCCTCCAAAATTCTAGTGCTCTTTTCAAACTTCATGCTTCGATTTAATTGATCATTCGATTTCTCCAACTCCTTCCTCAAGGAAACAATTTCAAGGTCCAATTTCTCACACTCCAATTCCTTTGCCTTTAGCTGATCTCTTACAACTTCTTCAATTTGTTTTGCTTCCTCAATTTGAATCTTCAAATCTATGATCATCTTTTCCAATTCTTCGAGATTTTGAGATGATTTCACTTTAGTTTTTCTATCCTCTTGAAGTTGTGACTTTAGTCTCAAATTCCTTTTCTTGAGCTTCTCGATCTTATGATAGGAAAAATGGACTTCCTTCTCAAGATCCACTTCTTCATCATCTTCAATATGTTCTTTTAAATATCTTTCTTCTTTACTTTTGTCTTCATCACTTTTTGCTTTTATTGCCATGGAGAGTATTTCTTCTCTATCGCTATCGGAGAAGCTTCCATTGCTTTCTTCGGATGAGCTACTTTCTTCTTGGATGTAGAGATTCTTTTTATGCTTTTGGAAGTTCTTTTCATGCTTTCCTCTTGTGCTATTTTTCTTGTTATGGTGATATTTCCTCTTTTTTGTTGTACACTTATTCCTCTTCACTACTTTCACTCTCAGCCTATGTACACTTTTAAGCAAAATGACCTATATTACTACAATTGAAACATTTAAGAGTATACTTACCTTTGTGTTTACTGGATCCTTTCTTGAGCTTCCTCACAAAGTGAGCTTCTTCTTCATCACTTGAACTTTCACTTGATTTGTATCCTTTGTTCTTCATCTTCTTGGATGCTTTGAAAGCAGCTTCCTGTTTCGATGGCTTCTCCTTCTCTGTCCTCATTTTGTATGTTGCGAGAATCCTATGCAACTCGTCCATCTTCAAGGTGTCTAGATCTTTCATTTCCTCGACGGCAGAAATTTTTTGGTGGAAATTTTTGCATCAAATCTCATTGGGAGAGATCTTAAAACCTTTTGCACAATTATGGATTCTTCCATCTTTTCCCCAAGTCCTTTAATGATATTTACAATCTCATCCACACAAAGGAGATAAGCTTCAATGTCTTCTTCATCCTTCATTTTCAAGCTTTCAAATTTTCTCCTATGTGTTTGAAGCATGGATTTCTTAACTTTGTCATCTCCGTCATAGATATTGTCCAACTTATCCCATATGTCCTTTATCGATTTGTAGTGCATAACTTTCACAAACGCCAATTCTGATAATCTACGCAAAATCACATTTTTGGCTTTGGCATTGTTTTTACTTTCCCTCTTTTCAGCTTGTTCCATTATTGAGGTTGTAGGAGCAGTATAACCATGTTTGATGGATTTCCAAATATCATACCCTAGAGCATTCAAATAAGTTTCCATCTTTATGCTTCAAAAGGCATAATTTGTTCCATCAAACAATTGTGCCTTGTTTGAGGAAAACCCATAGCCTTCATCCATGTGTGCTTCCAAGATATACCTTCAAGCGGTTCAGCTATCTCTGAAGGACCCCGCTTTGATACCAATTGATGAAACACACACACTTATACTAAGAGGGGGGTATGAATCAGTATAAGCCTATCTTTTACCAATTTAAACTTTAATAATCACAATGAAGCAATCACAAAAATCCACACATAAGAACCACGAAAAAATATTGCTTGTATAAACCTTCTTACAAATTTTGTAGGCACCAGAAGCATGAAGCATACATGTGAATACACATAATACATGAAGTATACACATAAATACATGTAAGTCGCAAGGTTTACACATAGTCGCATGAATACATGCAAGTCACGAAGTATACACATGAAGTCACAAGGTATACACGCGAATACACAAAGTCACAAAGTATACACATGAAATGCACATGCACATAGAACTGCATTATTGGCCTACTTAAGAAGAACGTTGAATAGTTAATTCTAATTGAATGGTGGTTAAGGTAGGTATGTCCCGCAGGCTGGCAGGAACATGCTCTAATACCACTTGTAATGTCCCCTTTTGGGATTACCTTATACTTTGCCTTGAAATCACAATTCCAAATGAAACCAATAGCAGATTATAGTTAAAGATATAATTCCCTACTCAAAATTGAGATGATGTAAATCTGGTTATGGAAACTTGCAACCACGTTAGATAAATATGATAGGCATAATCCATGAAATACATTTATTTCTAGGTCTAAAAGAGATTATATATATCATTATAATGAGTCCCAAGGACTATGTGGGCTCAACCATAATGAGGAGGACGTGATGAGGTACCCCAAGTATCCTCTTCCCTAGGCCCAATAGCAGGACCTTATTCTCTGTGGCCTCATGTGGTTCTTAACTGATGGTCCTTAACCATCATCATGAGGTGTACCTAGTGAGGGCTTTACACTGTTCTCCATCATGCCAAACCCTCCTCTTATGATTGAAGACCCTTCTTTATTTACTTCAACAATTGATTCAAGTGGGGATAGTAGGGGTTGCAATAGGGTGTCATTGATCCTCCACCCTAGCCTGATGTGGTCCTTAACCAATGGTCCTTAACCATCGTCATGAGGTGCCATACCTAGTGAGGAATTATTCACAATTCTCCCTCTTTGCATAATAGGGTATCCTCGATCCTCAACCCTAGGCCCAAGGATAGGACCTTATCCTCCTTGGCCTCATGTGGTCCTTAACCATCATCATGAGGTGGCATTCCTAGTGAGGAATCATTCATAGTTCCCCCTCTTTGCAGTCCTGCATCATACCTTTGTGACCAATTGTTGCCAAACTAGAATAATATCAGTAAATACATGCTACATGATATGCTATTATATCAATGTTTAATATCTATATTTATTTGATTAAATAAGCATCATACCACAAGATTTGATTCTCTTGCTGCATTTTCATAATAAAGAAACATAGCTTATATCCAATAATTGCAAGCATCATTATTACATAATCATATATATATATATATATATATATATATATATATATATATATATATATATATATATATATATATATATATATATTATATAAATATATATTTAATTATTTCTAATTATATATATATAATGACTTTCCATCTTCTAATTATATCAACTGATATACTTAGAAATCTACTTTGGATTCTGATATATTTTGTTCATTAATGACTCGACATTCTTTTCATTTCCTCAAAGATCATTTCCTTCACTGACGCTCTCCCACTGCCAAATACAGAAACACCTCCATGAGCCTTGGCAATGTTGTTGATTAATTTTGTAATTAACATTGTTTTACCACTCCAACTTCCTCAATAATCTTAATTTTCCCTATGGCTTATAAGGAGCTAAAAGATCCACTACTTTAATGCCTGTCATAGTCT
This sequence comes from Sequoia sempervirens, assembly GCA_007258455.2. Taxonomy (NCBI): domain Eukaryota; kingdom Viridiplantae; phylum Streptophyta; class Pinopsida; order Cupressales; family Cupressaceae; genus Sequoia; species Sequoia sempervirens. The sequence continues at coordinate 14,023 of VDFB02144398.1, forward strand.
CTCACATTTGAGGGTAACAATTTCACCTTTGAAGAGTCGCGAACCTTTCATTTGAAGAGACTCTTTCATATTAGAGTCACAACCTTTCTTACATCATTGTATTTGTAATGACCCAAGGTCGGATCACTCAATTTTTCGATTATTCTTTATTGGATTGACAAATGTTGTCATCCAATGTGATTAAACTTAACCAAATTAAGCATAAAGAAATGACTTGAATAATAAAATCTGATTTAAATATTAATTTGATAATGAACATTTGAATATAGCAGTTGTTTTGAATTATACTTAAAGTCGCTTATATATAAGAGGTTATACCTCTTTAGATTTAGATGGTTGTTTCTAACTAAAACTTTATATCCATGCAACTGTAAATGGGTGGTGTTTCTGGTATTTTGCCAATTATTCATGCATCCTTATTATAGTATCTTAGGCTCTGGTGAGCTCTTCGACCTGCTGAGATAAAATATTTATCTCTGTCTAAAAAGTATTATATTCCATAATCCAATATTTCTCCTCACTTCTGGTTATCTTATTTATATCTTATGTCTTTAAGAGAGACATCTCTTCGTAATAGAGGGACACATCCTTTGGTTACCACTATTCTAAACACAACATAAACCATTCTCTAATCAGATCGCTAAATCCCTAATATTAGTGATGTCTCCAACATGATGTTGCCACGGTTCTAGATACCACATCCTTCGCCTTCCTTTGATATCACACTCGTTAGGCATTTATCCAATCACTCAATGGTGATCGTTTCTAGCTGCATTTCTTTAATGTCAATTTATTTCCTTTTGAAGACAATAACTGAATCATGTAATGCCTGATCTTCACACTATGGTATAGCTTATGCAATCCAAGTAGGATATCCTAGATACACATGGTCTCCATGTCCATATTCCAACAAAGATAATTCCGCAGTAGTGATTTAGCTTGATACATCTGATAGTATTATTGATATCTCCATGGCATATATCATGTCATCGAGTAGTCAGGAATCATGCATAAAATGTAGAAGATAATTTCCTTGTCGCTAACCTTCCAGACAAACGCTTACTTACTTATTTCGCCTTTTAGCCTTTAATTAATATCGATTTCTTAAATATTAATTCCTTTGACTGATTGAATACTTATTTCTTGAGTAGCTTATATTCTTTGAAGACTCCTCACCTAATCTAGGTTTGTAATATGGACTCTTTTAATCTGTCTTTTCCCATCACGGAGCATTCAATAACCTTCGATAGAACTTGATTGATCAGCAGCATCGCATATGAATATCCATTGCTCTTTTCTTCATATTATATTTGCTATTGTTGTATTTACTATTTGTCTTTATTCAAATGAAATCCCGCTTAATCTTCACAATCAATTACTAGATAGGTATGGCTATTCCTTCAATGCCAACAATAACTCCTGCTACCTATATTCCGAATAATCATTTGTGCAAACCATTGAAATTAAATAGTAACTCTGAACTTGTCGCTCTGAATACATAATCAATGCTCTCTCGATAGCAATATTGGTTAATATGAAGACTTAAAATTATTTATTATTGATCAATAATATAGTTGAACCAAAATTTGGGACATTACAAGTCCTCCGCCTAAAAATTGCTTGTCCTCAAGCAATACGGTTCTAAGTTTCTAAGTCAGCTTTAGAAGTGAACATCACACTGCTTATGCCACTCTGATTTAATAACCTGCTTCTTGTACTTCAATTGTCTCTATCTCTTCATGCTTAAGTTTCTTTGAAGATTCCTTTCATAATTCTTCCTCTTGACATCAATTACATCATTCTTCCTAATCCCATAACTCTCCCTTGTATTCATGCTTCTCACCTCAAATTTGTGTATGAAGTGTATTTTGACACTCATAGATTTATCCTTCTCATTATTTTGCTCATGTTTCTTTCTCCATACTATTGTAAACTTTCTCTTTTTGTTTATCCATGGTGTTCTTCATGCCTTGTCTAGGTGGTTTCCACCAAACCACATCTACAAAATCATGCTATATGTCCATAGTTATTGCACTTGTAGCATACAACACTATAATCCACTAAAGGAACAAATGAGTTATAGTTCCTTCTTGAGAATTCATAAGATCTTCTATTTTGTTCCAGCTATCATTGTATGAATAGCAATAGCCATGCAATAGCAATAGCTATCATTCTATTTTTGTGTTTTGCACTCTCTTGCCTTATGTCCATAATGATTGCATGATCAGCAATAGCCATTAAAGGTACTCATGAACCCATAATGCATGCCTTCAAAGGGAAAGACTTCTTGAAATTGTCATTGTCAACTTTAGAGAAGTCTTTGTCAGATTGTTACCTTTTATTCTAATAGGCTTTTGAAAGTTTCTTCAAGGCTTTTAGACTTCTTAGGAGTCTCTTTGGAATCTTTTGAATGTTTGATTTTTTGTAAAGCTGAGTCTTGTTTTATTTGATGATGATCTTTGCCCCTTAATGATGTCATCTAGGATTTCTTGCTCTTTCTCAAACTTGAGATTTGTGTTTAACTTGATGGTCCTTTCTCCAATTCTTCCTCGCGAAATAATTTCACTTCTAGCTTTTCACAATTTTCTTCCTTTTACTTTCAATTGATTTTACCTCCTCTTGAATTTTTCTCTTTAATTTGAATTTTCAAATTGAGGATTGTTATCTCCACTTCCTTTGTTTGATCCTTCAAATCATTGATCACCTTTTCAGATTATTCTTGTAATTTGGCCTTCGATCTACACTCCTCTTAAAATTTGATGTTTAGATCAACATTCATCTTCTCAAATTCTCCAAGGCTTTGTATTAGTCTTATTAAATTCATTGAATCTTGAAGTTGTAGCTCAAGTTTTTGGTTCTTTTTCTAAGTTTTTCAATCTCATCTATAGGAGAGTTTTTCTTCAAAACATTTATCACCATCTTCATTCACTAGATGATTTTCTCTTTCAAATAATTCATATTTTGTTTCCCCATGTATTGATTCCTTATTAGTGGTTGCCCCTCATGGCCCTCGTGAAACCAAGTACTTATTTCATTTTGTGATAGAAGAAATGCATGAAGATTTATCTTCCCTCTTCATGAACAATTTCCACATCTTGTAGTTTCTTGCATCATCTTTTGTATGTATGACTAAAGGAACTTCCTCTGATTCATCTTCTAAATTGATCTCTTTGCTCTTCTTTTTCCAAGTGAGGTTTTAATTTTTCCTCACATTGTGTGTGAACACATCAAGGAACAATGTATATGCAGTTGAAGAGGGAACCCATTCTTGTTTCCAAACATTCCATACTATAGATATGGGGCCGGGAGAACACATCACTCTCCTAGATGGTTAGAATCATAATATCTTTCATGGCTGCAAACACACCTTTATCATGTACATTCTTAATGGTGACGAGGAAATGATGGAACATGTTGTGGATCAGATCTTGCAACCCTAAGTCCACAAGAAGCATACTTATCCTGATTTTCACAAATGTCTTCAATATGGTCACCTTTCTTGAGTAGTGCTTATCATTGGTGTCATCTAGATCTTCGGCTGTCTACAATCAGGTGTACTACTTCTTTCTTCTTCGTTATGTCATCATAGGGCACTAGAAGTTACCAAGATTATCATAATCTCAATTAGACAAGAGAGTAACTAACTTGATCTCCTCATCTTGATGCCTCAACCATTTGTGTTCTTTTTTAAAGTTGTTGTAGGTTGCTAGAGCTAGATCTAATACTGATGACTGCTCAATATGAATTAAACATTCTTCCACCAATATAAGCCTGTCCAAAACATCATCTCGTGGGTTGAAGTTTAGTAAGTTTGTTTCTTGCTTCATAGAGTGTTCTTGCCAATTGTTTGATATCTTATGTTGCCATGATTAATCAAGTTTTTCGGCATTTACCCCAAAAGCTAGCAGGTTCACTAGCTCTAATACCACTGTAATGACCCAAGGTACAAATCACTCAATTTTTCGATTATTCTTTATTGATTGACAAATGTTGTCATCCAATGTGATTAATCTTAACCAAATTTTCAAGTATAAAGAAATGACTTGAATATTAAAAATCTGATTTAAATATTAATTTGATAATGAACGCTTTGAATATAGCAGCTGTTTCTGAATTATACTTTTAAAAGTCATGCTTTCTTATATAAGAGCTTATACCTCTTTAGATTTAGATTGTTGTTTCTAACTAAAACTATATATCCATGCAACTATAAATGGGTGATGTTTTTGTATTTGCCAATTATTCATGCATCCTACTATAGGATCTTAGGCTCTGTGAGCTCTTCGATTTGTTGAGATAAAATATATATCTATGTCTAAAAGTATTATATTCCATAATCCAATATTTTCCTCCTCACTTCTAGTTATCTTATTTATATCTTATGTCTTTAAGAGAGACATCTCTTCTTTGTAATAGAGGGACGGCCCTTTGGTTACCACTATTCTAAACACAACATAAACCATTCTCTAATCAGATCACTAAATCCCTAATATTGCGCTCCAACATGATGTTGCCACAATCTAGATACTCACATCATTCATCTTCCTTTGATATCACATTTCCAGGCATTTGTCCAATTGCTCATTGGTGATCGGCTTCTAGCAATTTCTTTACTGTTAATTTATTTCCTTTTGAAGACATTAACTGAATCAATTTAATGCCCGACTTCACACTATGGTATAGCTTATGCAATCCAAGTAGATATCCTAGATACATGGTCTCCATGTCCATAATCCAACAAAGATAATTCTGTAGTAGTGATTTAGCTTGATAAATCTGATATAGTTATCGATATATCCATGGCATATATCGTGGTCCTCGATAGTCAGAATCATATGATAAAATGTAGAAGGTAATTTCCTTGCTAACCTTCCAGACAAACGCTACTTACTATGTTCATTCCTTTAGCCTTTAATAAATATTAATTCCTTTGACTGATCGAATACTTATTTCTTGAGTAGCGATATTCTTACTAAAGACTCCTCACATAATCTGGATTTGTAATAATGACTCTTTTAATCTTTGTCTTTTGCACATACGGAGCTATCAATAACCTTCGATAGAACTTGGATTGATCAAAAATCGCACATATGAATATCCATTGCTCTTCTTCATATTATATTCACTATCATTGTATTTTATTATTTGTCCTTATTCAAATGAAATCCCGCTAATCTTCACAATCAATTACTAGATACATAGCGACTATTGCTTCAATGCCAGCATGCGACTCTTGCTACCTATATTCTGATAATAATCATTTGTGCAAACCATTGAAAGTCAAAATAGTGACTCTAAACTTATCGCCCCTAAATACATAATTAATGCCTTTGATAGTAATATTGGCTAATATGGAGACCCTTAAAATTATTTATTATTGATCAAGGTAATCGATCAATAATATAGTCGAACCAAAATTCAAGACATTACACTATTTGTGAGAATCTAAATTAATTCATTTGCAAAATCACGGAAGGTTCTATTCTCAATTGAATTCTTCAATGATGTTATGGATATCTTTCTCAAATGACATGCTCTCCTTTTTATATCACCAGTTTGAGGGAGTCACACCCTTTTCAGTTCAATAGTTACAACCCTTCATTATTGCATTTGGACACTAATAGTAATTCAATTTTAGATAAGTTAATCTATTAGTGCTTCTCAACCCAAGGAGCATTTTGACAGTTAATGTTTTCAACATTTTCATAATTTTTAAGCATATAGTAATCATAAACACGCATGCAGTAATCTTGTTGAAGACACGTCCAACATGAAGCAAACACATAGATATGCGCAATACACAGAGTATAAGTACACGTAAGACACAAAGCATGAGCATACACATAAATACACGTAATACACGAAGTATACACATAAATACACGTGAGTCACAAAGTATACACATGAGTACACGTAAGTCACAAAGTATACATATGAATACACGTAGTCACAAAGTATACACATGAATACACATAAGTCACAAAGTGTACACATGAATACATGTAAGTCACAGAGTATACAAATACACGTAAGTCACAAAGTGTACATATGAATACACGTAAGTCACAAAGTCTATGTAAATCTCAAAGTATACATATGAGTACACGTAAGTCCCAAAATATACACACATGAATACATGTAAATCACAAAGTGTACATATGAATGCACGTAAGTTACAAAGTATACAAATACATGTAAGTCACAAAATATGCATATGAATACAAGTCACAAAGTATACATACATGAATACATGTAAGTCACAAAGTGTACACATGAATACACGTAAGTTACAAAGTATACAAATACACGTAAGTCACAAAGTGTACATAACTCACAATGCATACATATGAATACAAATAAGTCACAAAGTGCACACATGAAAGGCACACACATATAGAAATGCATTATTGGCCCACGTAAGAAGAATTCTAATTGAATGGTGGTGAAAGTCGGTTAGTCTATAGGATGGAAGGATTAAGGCTCTGATGCCAATTGCAATGCCCCTTCTTAGATAACCCTAAATCTTGCCCTAGAATCACAAGTATAATGTAATTAGGGTTATATCTTACCAATTAAATGCCTTAAGCAAGATAAATCTTGGTTTAGGTCCTGCAATCATGTTAGATAATATTCATATGATCAAACATTTATAATAAACATCTTATCTATTTAAACCATGTAAATACATAACTATTTCAAATAATATAAATCACACAATGTCCCTAATGCACATAGGAAGTTGGATCATACTAAGACTTGGATGAGGAGCATGATAAGTCTGCCTGAAGCTATCCATACCAAGCCCAAGAGCAGATATACCATCCCTCTTGGTCCTCAAGTGGTAGACACTTCAATCATCTAACATGGGGTGGTGTAACTAGCGGACAACTTGTATCTGCATGAACCCTACCCTTGCAACCTTATCCATCCGTCTTACGATCAACACGATTTTAAGGTATTATCCACTCTAATAATCAACCATTGGGAAGATCAGAGAGGAAGATGCAATAGGATGCGCGATGCATTTCTTTCTAAGTCGGAGGGTGGATAGGCAACCTCCTTGGCCCACTAATGGCAGACACTTTAGTCATCCATTATAGGTGGTCTACTTAGCATGAAATCTCATAACTGCTATCCCCCTTGTACTTTCGTCTCTTCTTTCCATGACCGATTATAGAGGCATGGATAACTTATGGTTGGACTAATAACTTAATTTGAATTGCAGTTCTTATTAGGCTCTACATGAAATGCATAGAATTAACGTATGTAAACATAAACATCAAATAGCATACCACAATATCTATGAATTTATGTTACTGCTATAATCTCAGTATGCAGATGTAATAACTATTAATGCAGATGACTTATTCTAGTCGGTCTGCTGTTGTCTGTTGATATTAGTTTGTATATATATATATATATATATATATATATATATATATATATCTAGATTGGTTTGATCCATTTTTAATATTCAGAAGATATTGCTTAAAGAGAAACAAATAGATTAGATCAAATGAATAATTGCTAATAAGGATTAATAATTGCTGCAAGAATCATTATTGCCTAATCGTATATAATATATATTTTTAATTGATATGAATTTATATGTGTATATGTAATTATATTAAACTTACTTCCCTTATTATTGATTTATCATTTGTCTTCATATATATCTCATTGAACTATTTTCTACATATTTCTTGATATCTGCTCAAATCCCGAATGATATTCCATTTCTTTCAATTTAATGTTTTAATTCAGATTTCTATTTCATTTTCCTTCCTTGATGTTATTTGCAAATGATTTCATTTTCCTTATATATCTCCATGTCTTAAATGAAATGATGCATCTCTTAGAAAGTAGATAACTTCTTGAAAAGTCATCACCTTTTTTTAAGGAATAATTGCTCATACCTTTTAAACTTTCTTCACATAACATAAATCGCTGCTTTTAGCAATTCATTATGAAACACTGCCTTTGGAAATTACTTCTATTTCCTAGAGATCGCTGCTCTTCTTGATCGTATTCTTCTTTATTACATTCATCGCGCCTTATAATGATGCTGCCTAAACATAAGTGCTGCCATTATTGTTGTATCGCTGCATTTACATTATTTTCTGTTCCTCAAGGACATTGCTATACTCCTTATTTTAATTGCTGCCTTCATATCATAATCGCTGTTTTATTTAAAACAATAATAATCTTAATGATTGTTCATAATCGCTGCTTATTCTCTTAATTTTAATATCTTCCTTGAATCGCTGGCTGCTGACAAATGAATTTCCTTTTAATATATATATTATTTATGTTTACATTAATATATTGTATGTTTCTTTATTTTAACACCTTTATTTTTATATTAGTTTTATATGTATATTTTATATTATTATATTATAATAATTATAAATTGTTAATATTTTTTATTTTTATTTTTCATATTTATATTGTCATTTATTTTATTTATTAATTTATTTGTATTTCAAATTTCGGAGGCATGTAGGCTTTTGGATTTAGAGAATCAAGTTATGTTTGCTCTAGTAATCCAGGAATAGCAGAATCCAGCTCTGTTTTGCAAGTTGGCATGCTACTTTCGTATATAAATAAAATTCCTAGCCTTTTGCTCCAAAAAATATATGGTCATCTGTTCATATGGTGATGGATGGTGTTCATATCGCATCACTCTTTGCCAGCTACTGATTAACAAATGTATAATGCTGAAGAACAAAATATTTATTCAGCTGGAGGTGTTCTTAGTTATAAAAACCATGCAATGCAAGATTCTATTACAAGCGATCACAAATATGTTGTAAATTGGTTTGATATAGGCTTTACATTCTCGAATAAATACAACTGTCTTATCCAGCTACTATACGATACTAACTACAAACTGTAAAAATCAGAGGTTGCATGGTGCAAGTTCAATCCTTGTTAGCCATAAAACTTGTTGGACACTCTTAAGTTAAAGACCGTTAGCCAACTGGTGTCCTAATCTCCTCTATCTGAATAGAACATAATTCTTGTTTATATTTGTCATTTTAAGAATTCTTGTCAAGATTTTGGAGCTGACTATCTTACGCAGTGTTCCTTATAAAATGTGTTTTTTAAATCTGATAATGGCTGTTTTTGTATTAATTCATTAAATAATTTGGAAAATGCCTTAAATTTTTGGAAATTCTTTTGTTTGAAACTATGTTTTTGTTTCACTCTATGATATCTTGAAAACTATCGTTTGGTTTGCCTCTCTGTGCTAAAATACATATTTGTTTTGAAGTTTTTATGCAATACTGTTTAGTTTCAGAATTTTTAAGCCTGTCAAGTATTTATGTCCCACTGGAAATTGAGTTTTAGATAGTTTTGCGGATATTAAATGGAGGTTTAAAGAGCAATAGTCTATGCAACGTAGCAAATTTTTTGATAAATTAGGAGGGTCATCTCTTTTTTTTCCATCCACCGCTCACTAATTTGACCTTTTTTTTTTTATGGAAAACAGATTGCAATTATAATAATGTTGGCTAGATATCCAACTGCTCAATATGTTTCTTCAATTAGCCAAAAACCTCCTGAATACACGAGGCAAAGTCTGCAAAAGTCTAATAGTGTGGAAGTGGCAGCTTGGTTAGAACAACGTGTTTACTATCTAGAGGAAGAAGTGTCAATGATGGAAGCTCGTTTCGAAAGCATCCACCACGAGTTGGCATTGTTGAAGAGACATCTGCAGATAGTGAACCGTTTTAATTCAAAAGCTCAGCCAGATTAAAACAGGCTCTACATATCAGAATATTCTTTTAAGATGGAAATGTTTCTGTTTTAAATGCTAAAAAGTAGCGTCCATATTCAGGCAGTTATCTGGCAATTGGAAGGTCCTTTCAGACCTGTGTTTCCTTTCTACAGTAACTTCTCAGGAGTAATGTGCAGAATGAGAGGCCTCTTATCTTCGGAGCTAACTATTGTTTCATCATAACTTAAGTTGGACAAGAAGAAAGAGGCAGTGATTCCTCAAAAGTTAAGTTTTTTTTTTTTATTTCACGTGTGATCCCTTAATAGTTGTCCTGCATTTATCCAATTTATTCATTTGATATGTTAGCTATGGTTTTTAGCTAGTGCAAAAATTGGGGATTCAAACCTGTTAAAAATACTTAATAGGTTATGAGTGGTTATCATTTGTACAACATTTTTAAATGAATCAAAGTCATGAAAGGCATACTTATTTGGCTTTTCTAAATGTATTTGAATGTAATTAGAAATCAGTTGAAATATTGTTTTTGGGTCGAGTAGAAATTAAAGAACTATTAAAGTCTCATAAGATGCCCCGCTTTTGGAGCCATAATTTATTTTGGTAGCATAAATATTTATAAGCTAACATGACAGCTTTATAGGCTTAAAAATCAATTATCTTAACAAATTCTTGTTCTTCAATCAAGGCCTAAAATTGATGGTTGTATGGCAATATTTAAGCATTTTTTCGTAAAATGCAATTAAAATATTAGGAGACTGTATTGCATAAAATGGGTAAAATATCAAAATTTGTATAGAATAAGTTGTCGGGTTCTTCAAGACCTAAGCCCGCACTTGCTTCAGAACACTCTGAGAGTGAGAGTGGCGACAAGAATGTCGTAGGAGCACCTCGGACGCCTTGGGTGCTCCCAAGTGCTCCTATAGGCACCAACATATTGCTAATTGTTTACAAATATTCTACTCATGAACATCAACATGAGACCAATACAAGCTCTTGCAAGCACAACCATGAGACTAATTTAGTGACTATTCAATGCCCATAATTAATATTTGCTGCATTCATTAGTTGCAATATTTCCATGGTACGGTTGCCTAAAATGTATGGACAACAACAAATTCTTTCACAACAACTAACTTATATTTCTATGCACGAGAACGATTATCCAATATAAATATGAAGTTAAAATCAATACCCATAGTCTTAATCTGACCCAAACTTCAGAAACCAAATAAAATGTGAGTGTACGGCTCTAGAGCAATGTACGGCCCATTCAAAGTATGACTTTAGAAGAAAATTTCACACATGCTTAAAACTCTTGTTTTATTATTGGGAACCCATCACTCAACTAAATAGAATTTAATGAAATGATACCCAAAATAAAAATTGACTTGTGTTTTCATCAAATAACTGAAATATGAAATTCTTGGCTTCACCTGAACATGTATGGACGTCATTGGAAAGTATAAATCTTCAAGAAATTATCAAGTCAACATCAAGAAACATCTTCCAGCCTTGAAGGTGTTATTCTTAATGGAGCTTTTCGTCCCCAATAAGTTTTGAAAACAAATTGCAAAAACTCCCTCTCAGTAAAATCTCCAATATGAACAACCCAACTTTTCTTTTGCCTTCTTTATAGACGTAATCGCCCACCACCTTTTTTGAATTCTTCCAATTCTTTTAAAGAATTAATCCTTATTTCACCCAAAAGTGACTTAATAATTTAACTAACTTTTTTAATAACTAAAAGTCACTTTTGCACACCTTTTAAAATTAATTATTTTTAGTTGTCTTTTAATTTAATCTTTTTGAATAACTTAAAATGAATTATTTAATTAATAAATATTTTTTCGCACAGCCAACTAAAATATGAAAAAATACAAATCTCGACCGAAAGTGGCATCAGAAGGTGTTAGAATACATAGGCTCATTTGAAATGTCAAACAAACCCTTTGGCAATGATCACAAATCCTAAAACTAATGACGATGCTGGTGTAATAAAAATGGGACATTACAGTCTGTCCTTCCCAAAGATTACTTGTCCTCAAGCAATGTCAGCAAAACCACAAACTTACCTAATTGAATCAAACTGAAACCCAAAAAGATCCTAGAGTCCCAAGTCAATCTTAGGAAAAGAACCACCATGCTGACATTGTACCACTTTGATAAAAATTGTAAAAACATCGTACCACAACACTCTCCTCTTCTGGAACCTAGGAAGGTGATCATCATCAAATCCCAAGTTGAGACATCGATAAGGGTTGAAACCTATACCATGAAACATCTCTTGTTGAAGCATCTGAGTAAGGTCCATAATTGCAATACCTATACCTAACATGATCATGGACAACTGGAAGAAATATTTGCTCGACCCAAAACCATACTCCTCAATAGACCTCCTCCAAGTGTTATGCCAAGTTATAACTACATATGTGAATTCCTCTAATCTTCTTGCAAAAAGGAAAAAAATCATTTGTAAGAGTTAAACAAAATCATCAACATTACACCATATGGATCTAATAGGTCTCCTTTGTGCTAATTTGATATAATCATGAAGACTAGCAAAGAAACTTATTGTTCCAACTCCAAAGGTCACTGAATGATGAACCAAAGCATGCAAAAGTTCATTGTCTTGAACCAACACC
>VDFB02144399.1:0-11870 GCA_007258455.2 Sequoia sempervirens
CTAGAAAAGGTTTGGGATATAGTTTTTCAATAAACCCCCATGTAAATTGCCTAAATGAGTGTTTCTTGTTTAGATGTATTTGAAAGTGTGTCATTGCAAAAAAATGGTGAAACTGGAGGTTTTTTTGATTGGTTGTTGGTTCCCCATTTAGTTTTTGGATTGAGGAGGAGTTTCCAATAGGCCCCCTTTGTAAAAGTGACCTAATTTTTCGTCTACGACAATGTAGGTGCTTTATTTTTTCAAAGTTGTTCCAAAGAAACCTAATGGTGTTTTAAGGTCAACAAACCTCTATTGAAAACCTAAAAGGAATAATAGGTGATTTTGTGGAAGATAGGAAAGGAAATGTTGTAAAATTTGAAAGAGGGTTTGAATTGGTGTAATTTGAGGTTGGAGACAAGTTACTTCACTTTTTGACATGACATTTGTACAAAATTACTTCATGTAAGCATTGATCAATGTTAAGAAGGGTTTGAGGGGAGTATTTTGTGTGTGGAAAAGTTCTTAGGAGAAAAGAATTGTGTCAAACGTAGGGTATAAGTTGCTACCACCTTTGGAAACTAGTGAATCTTGTGTTTATTTTCCCTTTTTTTCTTAGAATAGTAAATGGTATGAATGAATGGAAACTTGCATTAAACCAACTATGTCTTGAGTCACTTGAAATTATCTAAGCACATGATGAAAGTGAATTCTTTATGGCACAAAAAAAAATAGAAATTTGTACATTAACATTGATGAAAGCTCTTAGGTTTTCCAAATTAGTTGAAAATAAAATTTTTCCCACAACCATTACTAATAATGAATTTAATGTTCAATTCTATATGTAACAATGAAGATTAATAAAATCATCAAATGAATGGTCTATGAATTGTCAAAACAAAACAAAAAAACTTCTGTTAAGTTGAATTTATTTATCTAAGCATGTTGGAAATGGACTACTATAAGCAATGCAAATAGAATTCATAAGCAAATTTGTGTTAAGTTGATGTCGTTTATATAAGTTTAAACATGAATTCATCTAAATTATGTCATGGTTTTCATTTTTTTTCTTCAAAGTTATAAAAATTAAACTTTTTTATGCAACTCCCATCTAATTCAATGTTGAATTCTATGTCCAATTATTATGATTAATAAAATCATTAAAGGAATTTAGATTATTGTCAAAAATAAACATACTAAATATAAACATTTCAATATTACCAAAATGAATATATTACCTAAGATAATGTAAAATGAGGTAGAAAGTTCAAAATGTCTTCATCTACATTGGCTGGCATGCAAATTGGTGGCACAAAGGTGATGGATCAAGCATAGATTGGTACAATAGGGAGTCAACTGAATAAAAAAGGGGTTTCTCTGTTGGATAAAGTGTTGAACCAGACAAAAGAAAAAGCATGTGGGATTGAATCACAGGTTCAATCCCTATTTTACCATTTCAAGGTAAAAATCATATTTGGCACTCGCCAAATTTGGTGCTTTGAAATGCTTTCACAATATCGATAGGAAGGGAGTGAGAATTGAGATAGAGGGAGAGGGGATATGAGTGAGAGAGATTAGTTCTAGTAGTGTGGTAGGGACTGAGACCTGAGAGTGATAGAGACTTAAGAGGGATAGATAATTATCTAGTTAGGGTGGGGGGAAAGACCTCACAATGGGAGAGGGGTTGGAGTGAAATAGATTTGTCTACCCTCTACCTTTAAATTATATACCGTAAACCCTTAAACCCTCAACCCTAAAACCTTCAACCCTCTCTCTCTCTCAACCCTACACCCTCTACTCTCAACCCTCAACCCTCTACCCTCTACCCTCTACCATCAACCCTCTACCCTTTCCTTCTCTCTGTCTCTCTAAACCCTCAACCCCCTCTCTCTCAGCTCTACCCTCTACCCTTAAACCCGTAAGCCTTAAAATCTTAAACCCTTAATGCCTCTCTCCACCCCTTCCTCACTATCCCTCTGCCTCAACCCTTGACCCATGAAACCCCTCCCTCAGTCGCCCAGACCTTAGACACTAAGGCCATCAAGCCCTAGGCCTTGCCCTAACCCTGCCGTAGCCATGAGCATAAACCTATCCGACCCCTTTCTCTTCCCTTCCACTAATCCTGAACTCCCATGTCTCTCCAACCCTCTCTCTCGACCTCGGCCCTTCTCTGGAAACCTACCCTGCCCTGTAAAACCCATAACCCCTCAACCCCCTCTCTCTCAGCCTACCCCTCTACCCTCTGCCCTCTACCCCTCCCTCCCTTGGCCCAACCCTCAGCCTCTCATAGCCGACTGGAACCCTCTGCCCTAAGGCCAACCCTGCACCACACCCCTCAGTCCCTCTCAGCCCTTCTGCTAAGCCCTAAGACCCACCCTTAAACCATAGAATTAGACCTAAGACCCTGAATCCCCTCGGCCCTCTCCCTCTGCCCTCACCTCTACCCTCTGCCCTTTCAACCATCAACCCTACCACCTCCACCGCCCTAAGCCTCTAACCCTAAACCATACCCCCACCCTAAGCCCTCTCCCTCTCCGTCTTTCTCTCTGCCCTCACCCCTCGGCCCTCCAACCCCTCAAGACCCTAGGCCCTGAAAAACCATTCTCTCCTGACCCCCTACCGCAGGCTTAAATTCACCCTCTCTCTCTCTCAAAACACTCCTCCAGCCCTTACCCCTCAGCCCTCAACCCCTAAAACCCACCCTATCCCCTCAAAACCCTCACCTCATCATCCCTCCCTCATCGCCATATTCTCTCAACCATGCACCCTCTACCCTTAACCCTCAATCCCCCTCTCTCAACCCTAAACCCTCTACCTTCAACCCTCAACACTCTACCCTATACCATCTACCCTCAACCCTCTACCCTTCACCCTCAACCCTTAAACCCTTAACCGTTAAACCCTAAACCCTTAAACTGTCTACCCTCTACCCTTAACCCTCTACCTGTTGATGGGAGTTTTTACACACTTCCTCAACATAGGTAATGTGTATGTGCACTGCCTCTCTTGAAAGGAAATCTCTAATTGCAAGCTACTAAAAATCTCCACAAGGTCTCTTGGGTGTTAGGTCATGACTTGTGTGGAATTCCTCAGTTAATTTTGATGTGATTTTGTTGGTAATCACAGGGTGGCTTTACGTAGCTGGATGTGAGGTGGATCTTAAAATCTGAAGTTTCTGAGATGGGAGTTGAAATGCACTTTGCTATATGTTCAAACAACAATCTGAAACTTCAATGTCTTCTTCAAGTTTGGCTTTACAATGTGCAATAAACCTTAGCATAGGTTGCTTCTAAGAAAAAATGAAAAGAGCAAGGAAGAGGGAAGGTTCCTAAATCTGCAACTAACTGTGAATAGTGATCATGGAGGTTCTACTATGGATAGCTCCCTTCAAACATGATTCCACTTAACCAAGAAATCTATAGTATCACGAAATCTATGCTATCTTCAAAGGTTTGCAAATATTTTATCATTCATCCACCATTTACATGCATGAATAAAGATAAAGGTTTAAAGAGAAGCTTTAAAGTTCAGCCTAGGCTAACTTTTCAAGGCCATTTACCAGTAGCAAACAACAAAAAGTATGGCCTGGAAGGCATCAACACAGCAGAAATTTCCATAATCACAGAACAACATGACTAAAATATTTTAAAGCAAGGATACAACTAATTAAAACAGTAATGGGAATATAACTAAAGCATCTAACAAAGGATATTGAACCATGAAACATGTGGGGAAATCAGAAAATACACCAAGTCACTATATTTTCATTACAAATTTCAGCAACATGCCTTTACAACAATTCAACTCCTTTTGAAATGAGAGGAGAACCCCCTATTTATAGTGCCCAAAAAGTAGAATGAATGGTCAAGATTCAATCTCATTATGTGGCCAAGATTCACTTTAAACTAGGGTTCTACCTACCCCCCAATATATTACAATTTTAAATATAGTTTTTTCCACATCCCTATTTTTTCATCTAGTGACAGCACTGTAGCATTTTGTCTTTTGCTGACTACTCTTTTGTTGTAGCTACTCCTTCAGGAGCTCTTCATTGAAAATATGGATGCCCTCCTACTTCTTCAAAGCTGCATAATCCATGAATTTTAGAATGAATGGATGGAGCTTGTCCACCTCAATAATCTCAGACCGCAACATTTGGTAACTCCATTCTTTTGCATTAAGCTCAAGTTTCTTCTAGTCTTCATCATATTTTATGCCTTGGTCCCTGAACAACTCTGATTGGGAAAAGGCACGAGCGGAGAAACTCATGAATTCCATTTTTATTTCATTGGACATCCCATCCTCCATCTTCTTCTAAAAATAAGGTTGTATCTTCTCTGGACCCATCTGTACTGTGAGCATATCATACTTTGTCATCAACTTCAGATATCAAGTGCAATCCGCTCTAATTTATTTGACCCATTCGATGTCTGGATCCACCCTATCCCATATTTTCTCCAACCTCTCCTTTCTGTTATCAAAATTGTGCCTCCACATGTCCATTAGCCAGTGGTCATCACCTTGAATGCGATCTCCTTTTCCCATGTGGCATTTAGTAACCGAAGGATGGTCTCAATCTTTGGACAAGTGGAATCATATGTTGCAGGGAAGTTGGTGCAGAGCTTCCTCATGCTCTCTAGAGATTGCTATAGATCCGAGAACTTGTTGGCTGTCTGAACAACATGACTGATACCCATGTTCCTGATGTACAGGACCTGTCGGAACCAGCCCTTCGTAGTCTTGTCCAAGTTCTTTCTCTTTTCTAGTTTGTGAATCTAATATTTGGATAGTAGTTGGGGTGGAGCTGTGGATATGGTAGGCATGTCATCCACTAAATACCATTTTTGGATGTAATCGATCAAGGCAGCCACCTGTGCTTTAAGTTTGTCTTTCACAACCTTATCTTGTTTTATAAGGTTCACCACCGTAGCTATTGATTTTTCAAGATGCCCCACCTTCTGCTCTCTAGTAGCGGTCCCCAAGTTGATGGTGGAAATGTGATAGCTTACACCAGCCTGGCCTACCACAGGTGTTGCTATTTGAATGATTCGGGACCCGGAAGCATCCATTGTTATCTTGGATCTAACTTTACGCCTTTTCTTTTTTTCTGGTTGAGATCTACGCTCATGCTAGGATAGCCTCTAGCCTCACTCTTGGATCCTTAGGAGCAGGAGTTTTCTTTTCAAGCTACCTCTCCAACCACTTGGGCATGACAAAATCTCCTTTTAGTGGCACTTTATTTCCTTAACCCTACCCCATTTGGACTTCCGCTTGGGCACATTTCACTTTGGTGTTGTTTCCTTCCTCCTCATCAGAGTCTTGGATGAATGTGAGGCATTTTATAGGAGGTTTAGTAATCGATTGCCCATGGGGGTTTCCTTTTGTTTCAATTTCCCTTTCTTTTATTTCTTCAATCTGTTCACCCTTGTGCATATATTCCTTGGGCTGGTCCTCTTCTATATCTTCTTCTTCTTTAAGAGGTGGTGGCATAATCTCTAGTTGTTTTCCCCCTGCCAAGATTTCTACATTTTCTACTATCTTGTCACCCTCCCATTCCTTCCTGGGAGGTGGCCTTCCTGTCTCTTCCTCATCTCTACTCTTGGAAGAGCATGTCTCTTCCTCTTCATAAACTACCATGTCAATCATCTGGTGTTCATACTTTGGGTGTTCATGATATTCATTGGCCTCCTCTTCAATTAGCTTCAAGGCTTCTTGTTCCCTTCTCTCCCACTCCTCAGAAATTAACATTGTGGCCTCCATCCTAGGTGGTCCTATTGGAGGTTGTGAAGGCCTAGCAGTAGCAAGGACCTATGCTAAGGTAGCTTGAAGGGTGGGGTCCATAAGGATTTGGGAGAGCTCAGAATGGATACTTTGCATGTGTTTTGAGAAAGCCTTGGGCAATGTAGGAGAGAGCATTGATGTTGTTATTGTAGCTAATGGGAGTGATACAATAGGTGACATGGTGGCGGAGGAAAGAGGAGTAGTCGTGGTGGAGGAAAAGTCGATTACTATTACGGGACTAGCTAGAGGAAAAGGGGCAAGATGGACTGATATATCACTACTGGCGGGGACATGGCAACCATGGCTTGGGAGATAAACAGTGGGGCAGTCGAGATAGGGGGAGCCAAAAGGGGCTCCAGCTGATCCATCCTTTGTTCTTCACCCTCTTGGATTATAGGTTGCTCCATGGTGCCCCCTATTTTCCTGAGCCTTTTGGAAGGTGAGCCTCCTAACTCTTTTCTTGTGTATACCTTTGGATATGGAGGCTGCTCCATTTCCACCTTTTTCCTCTTCTTTAATCTAGTGATTAGAAGAGACTTGGATGTATCACCCTTTGAAATAGTAGTGGCGACATCCTCAGTGACACTGTGCTCACTTTGAGTCCTTCATATGTTAGAACTATTCCTTGTTGGTTTAGCTGGGCGACTTGCCCTTTAATCCATTCTTCAGTTCAGGTCACGATGGGTTTAGTTATGGTGTCAAGGTCATCGACCTCCTACTCATCCCAATCAATTTCAAGTAGTGATAAGTTGGAGACTACATTATACTGGGAATTCACAATGGTGCCTTCATCTTCTCCAACTTGATCTAGTATAGGGAATTGTTGCACTATTCTTATGAAGTATGCAGTCATCCTCATATAGTGCTTGGTACACACCTCTTTTTCATCCTGGAAATTTTCCTAGAAATCCTCAACATGATGCAGGTGGGCATACTTCGGTCCCAGTGCTTTTCTCACGTACCCATACGGCTCCACCCATGGGCGAGAGTATGTAGTTGGAAGTGGTATTCTGCCAGTTCTTTTTCTAAGTTCCCAACACACTAGGAAGTTTTCAATTTATACATGCCCTGACTGAAGGTTAGGGGATAAGAGATCCATGCCAGGTGCTTGCTGCTAATGATGGTGTGCACATGTTGTAGCTGCCGGGAGAGTTCTAGTAGTATAATCCGGTCATTGGGGTATTGAGGCAACTTGTTGGGCCTTTTAGTGAAACCCTAGGAATTAATGTAGGTGAATTTGGGGAATTGAATAAATAGGAAGACATACTATTTTAGGCACGTTCGTGCACTGTGAGAGACCCTCCTCTCAAAATCCCCTCAAAGTAATCGGATGATGTAACCAACAAAGGTGTCGTTCACTCTGTAGTACTTTTTCTTAAAGTTTTTGTTTTGGAGCTAGGGATATCGATCATAGACTTTCAATCTTTAGCCTAGCTCCTAATTGGGCACAATGAATAACCTACTATACTACCTTTGTTCTATTAGAGAGTAGATCAAATAGGAGGTCATGTAAAACTTTGAGCTTTTCTTTATATTCATAAACTACTCATGAAAGTAGTTGCTAATGATGCCTCCACAATAGAATGTGGCATTTGTGGTGACATCATGGTGGCCACGAATGACCTATTCAACAAAGTATACCATCCATTCCTAGAAAAATGTAGCAAAAGGGATGCCCATTACCCATCTCAGTAGAGTTACTAAGTCGTGGTAGTCTTCATGGAAATCACTGCGAAAGAGTTCTTGGGGAATCTTCACAGCGCTACCTCTTCTTTCCTTGAGCCAGAATTGGTTTATTAGCCTTTTGCAACCCATTGGGTCCACATCCCAGGTCGCCTTACCTTCCTTCATGGTGGTCACCTCAAAGTCATCAAAGGTGGGAATGTGGAATGTTTTCATGATTCCTTGAGCTAACATAGAAGCGAGGATATTCCCATCTCTATCAATGATGGTTCTAGTCTCAGGTTGGTAGGCTTGTCGGAAAACCATTACCAGCTTAGGGGCAATGAGGGATGGGGGGAAGCCTCCAACCTTTACGATCCCACTCTGCCTGATCAATCTAGCATTGTCAGTTTTTAGATGAATTTTGACCCTTTGTTTGAATTCATCACTATCGACATGGCCGATATTGATGTCCGTGATTTCCTTCTAGTCAGTAACAATCTTTGATCATAGAGGTTCTCCCTAGAACTAGAATTTCATTTGGCCTTTAGCCTCCTTCCAATGAGGGGCCTTGCTTGATTTCTTTCCTTTGTCCTTCTCTACAGTTCTTCCTAAGGGTCTTGCTCCTGATTCCATATATGCTGCAAACATAGACACAATAAGTATGATCGTTTGAAGAAAGCATTAACATTAGCCAAAATACCACTAGATAAATCCAATTTAGATACCACATGATTAGTGAAGTTAAATCATTTTCTTAAAGGATTTTGGATGATCCAGGCTTAGGGGGCAGAGCTCCCTGGCAGGAATGTTGTCTTGAAAGGGCGAATGTGCTAGGGCAATCTGGGTGGTTTCCTCCATCTTCACATTTTGATGATTTGAAAGGCTCTTGTTGAAGAGGGCCAAATTTGAGCACATGGGTTGGCATTAGTTTTCAAATTTGAGGTCATTTAGGCTACTTGTGGGGCTCTAGGAGGTTCAGGTTTGTAAAGTTGTTTGTAGTTTGCCATCTCTAATAGCCCCAGGGAGATGGAGTATTGGGGTCAGAACTCCAGGGTTCGGGACCTGGAAGGCCAAAGGCTGGTCATCAATTCAAGCCCAGAGGGGCGGAAGGTCGCTCTGGACGTGTTTGGGAAATGGAAATGCAAACATGGAATCCTAGAAGGAGTGGCCTAAAGGATCAGACCTGGAGGAGTGTTCGGACGCCAACTATCTTCGTTAAGTTTTTTGAGGTAATCGATCGATTGAAACTCAGGGCCCAGAAAGACATGGTGGTTTGGGAACTTCCTCCATGGACAATGGTGAAGGGAACTTTGGTGGGTGGGGTTTGGGATCAGACAGGATCTTCGTCGGGAGTGGACCCAGGGGCGAAGTCTATCAGGGGCAACCCAGGACAGAAAGGGCGGCCAAAAGTCTGGGAGCCAGGGTTCGGGAAGGCTGGAGCCTTCCGCCACCTTGAAATGGTGAACTCCTAGTGGAAGTCCAGAAGGGGAAATCCAAAGGGTCAAGCCCCAAAGGCGTGGATGCCCTGCGCGAAGAACAACGGTGGAGACGTGGAGTCTCGAATCGAATACAAGGGACCAACTTGAAAATTCATTAGGATTTGAAATGGTGGGTTTTGTGAGAGTTATTTTGGTCTATCAATTGAATTGATTTTAAACCCATCTTGTTTGTGACTTCAATATGAAAAATCATGAAAACATCTTGGTGCAACGAACGACAAACCCACCTCAAAAGTTCATGGTTGAAAGATGTTGTGTGATCAACACCAAGAGGCCCAATGATGATCTCGAGGGTGTGAGTGGAAACAATGGGTGCAAAGATCTCTTCCAACAAGCTCTTCGATCTCCTTTACAACCCTAATGAGTGAAAATGACAGGTTGGGGCCCAATACTTATACCTTGTTCTGTAATTAATGGCCTCATTTAATACCCGTACAACCGACCAAGATTTGGTGAATTTGAAATCAGTGGGCGGCGGTGGGAAGACCGGGGTCTGAGGTTCGAAAGGGTGAGGCAAAAAGGTTGTTCAAGATTGCTTTTCATACCATCAACAAGAGGGGACCTGGAGTTCAGATGGTGAAACACTGACGAGGTTGGACTCGGGATGCGAGGAAACTTGGAAAGGCTTCATGCAGGCTAGGCGGTAGGAAGTCCTAGACTCGGGCCCACTGATAGAGGCGGAACCAGGATGGAGACCATCGGGGGCAGAAATAGGGTAGAACCATGAAAAATTTTCATGCAACCAGAACAGGCAGAGGTTTGGTCTTGGTCCCAGTGGGCATCCTTGGTGGAGCTAGGAGCAGACCCGGGGGCAGAGGGCAACTGGTGAAAGAAGTGATAAGCTGTCAAAACCATCGCAAGTCCAGGCCCGGGCCCGACAGGAACCAGAGGGCGGACTGGGAAACTAGCGGATGCAGACCCAGAATAGAGGAGGAACCAAAAAACTTTGTTAAGTAACTTGGGCGAGTGCAGGTTCAGGCCTGGCAGATTGCTAGCAACATAAAACTGCCAAGGAAAGCCTGAAAGTTCCCAAGACTTGGCCAAAGTGAACTAAACAAAACATGGTCAGTTTTAGATGGGACTTCAGGGGTACGCTGACCATCAGGAACACCAAAACGGGGCACACAAAATGAGGTTGTGACAAAAATGACCCAACAAGGTGAAAGAAAAGAGGGTCCCCATTCTGAATGGGGTGTGTGTGTTGAGGGAACAACAAATGGTGACTCTGCTGGGAAATGCTCCTGAGTATTCTAGGGATAAGCATTCATTCAAAACCCAGAATCTCTGGCTTCGTAGACCAAGAGTATACTTTTAAGAGTGAATTGGAAGAATAGGAACCTTAGTTGGGTTAGTGTACAAGACATCCTAGAAGTGTGTGTGTCGTGGATTTATTCCTTTCCCCAAGACTACGCCAAGTGGCTGCTAATCCAACCAAGCAAGCTACATAAATCGTCTAACACTAAAAGTAACCTTGACATTGCCCTGCTTCCGGTTAGGTGTCCATAGCCCCGACGAAGTTGTCGCTATGATCCCAGGGATATTGCTCTATTTCCAACTAGACGTCCATAGCCTCGATAGAGTTATCTGCACACCCATATGATCGCTTGATTTCATATTTTTCTTTTTTTTCATTTCGTTTGATATTTCTTTCAATTTGTCTTCTTTCTTATCTTTTTACCCGATTGTGTAGGCACTAAAACCCACCATGGGTTTGGGAATTGCAATAATCACTAGAGAGGACTCTATATTTTCCACTTACTAGGGTATCATAGTAGCCATTGTATAGTCCTTAGGAATAATTAATATGCTTTTGTGCAAGATCTAAGATATGTGTAAAAGGAGCCAACCAAGGGTCAAGTTCTAAGGCAAAGTTCATACAAGGAAATCATTCCTAGGAGGCTTTCAGGGACCAATAGTTAGGAATGAATGTTTATTTGAAGACTACAAAGGATGGAAAACAAAGCGATCCATTCATTGAATTAGCACAGAAGGGATGGAGAACATCCTTTCAAAACCAAAACAGCCGAGAATGAGCGAAATAGAAAACAGGGATGCAACAAAACACAAGCAAGCCAAACACAACCTACCCTAACCTATATACAAGTATTTACAGAAAAGAGCCCATTGGAGCTCAAGCTTGAAAGTAATGCTTAAGGTGTTGCTCGTTCACTGGCAATGAGACATCTTCACCGGTTAAGGTCTTCACGCATAAAGCATTATCTCCCAAAATCTCAACTATTTGAAAGTGGATAAGCCAAAGCTTGTTGAATTTGTTGTGTCCTTTCTTTTCATGGGCCTTGTCTAAGTACATGACTAGATCTACAATTCTAAAGGCCTTGAATTTGGCTCAGTGGTCAAACCATCTCTTAACCACACCCTGATGTTTGGTGAAATTTTCTATTGCATAGTCTTTGACCTCTTCTAGATGCAAGATCTCAACTAATCAAGCTTCCCTACAGTCCCCCCCTCTGTAAAAGTTGATGAATTGGAGAGTGGGGATCTTCAAATGGATAGGAAATATGGGCTCCAGGCCATAAACAAGATGGAATGGGGAATTTTCAAGGGCAACCTTGTGGTGAGTGTGGTCTACCCAAAGGGAAAATCAGAGTTGGGTATGTCAATCCTTAGGATTCCTATCAAGTAATTTCTTGATCACCATGATTAGATTCTTGTTTGTGGATTCGACAAGGCCATTTCCTTGAGGGTAGTAATTAGATGAAAAATTTAAGAGTGATTCCGTAGTTAAAGGCCCAACTAGAAAATTGTAATGAGGAAAATGAAGACCCATTATCACACACCAATTCTTAAGGACAACCAAAACGATTTAAAATACAATTACCAAAAAATTGGTAACTACCTCAGTTGTGCATTGCTTACATACAATTTCCTCTATCCATCTAGTACAATAATTAGTAGTGGTAAGAATGTACTTGTGTCCCATGGATGATG